>PYSP01000170.1:0-81400 GCA_003049395.1 Pseudohalonectria lignicola
GCGGTGCGTAGGACGTGGGACTCACACAACCTCCCCCTGCCCAGAAAACCCCACCCCGCATCCCCTCCCTAAGTAACAACCTTGCAACGGTCTCCACCCCGCTCTTTAACAAGCCACCTTGCAGCCGCCCTGCTAGTCAGCCACCTTCCGCCACCTGCTTTCGGCGAACAGGGAGGCAGGCAGGCAGGCAGGCAGGCAGGGAGGTAGCTAGGGAGGAGGTAGGTAGGGAGATAGTGGCGAGGATGGGTTAGACCCTCTGCGAGCCGCCGTCGCCACCGTAGCTCGAAGGGGCGGGACTGTAGGTCTGGGAGTGGTGGGAATGGTGGGTTTGGTGAGATGAGGGGTGATGGTGATTGTGGTGTGAATGGTGACTGGCGGAATAAGGAGCGGAGACTGGCACGTCGTACGGATCCCACCTGCTGCTCGCACTGCCGCCTGCGCTCAATGCGCTATGCCCATGGTGCTGGGGGTGGTGATTGTGATGGCTTTGGTGGTTCTGATGATGGCTGTGGTGCTGCGGACTGGCGTGCCCAGCGCCATGCATGCCGTAGGGGCTCGTGCTCGTGGAGTGGGTATGCGGCCGAGTGTCGTACACAGTAGGCATCGGGAGGGCTGAGAGACGTAGACCCGAGCCCGGCTGCGGAGAGTGCGATTTGAGCCCCGGAGAGAGCGTTCGGCTTGTGTTGTAGGCTGGCCACGAAGAAGTCGCCGGAAGCGAGCGCGGGCTAGGCAGGCCCCCGCTGCTATCAACGTGGGATGAGGCAGTGGCACTGGCAGCAGTGGCCATGGTTACGTAGCCCGAGGCCATAGACCCATCCGTCGTTGCTGTCGTTGCTGAGATGGGCGTTGGTGGCAGTCCCGGATAGGTGACACTGACAGCCGGCAGACTGACCGGGGTGAGCAGGTGCGTCGGCCCGCTCGAGACGGTCACAGGCGTGGTCATGGTGGTGGCCGGCGACTGGCTGTACTTGGAGATGATCTTCTTGAGCGCGTTGGCCAACGTCTTCCAGGGGAACACTTTCACGTCCTTCTCGATGTTCCGGGGTTTGGGGTTGGGGAAGCCCATGATGAGCTTGAAGAAGTCCTCGCTCTCGGCCTTGCTCTTGCTGACCGTGATGGGCTTGAACCCTTCGAGGTTACGGCGGATGCGGTTCTTTTCCTCGACGCAGAAGCGGCTAGGCGCCTGCACTAGCTGCTCCAGCAGGTGGATCGTGTCGACCGAGGTGACGAAGCACGAGTTCTTCTCGGCCCAGTAGATGCAGCTGATGCAGATGCTGTTGGCCGGCCGCTCCCCGATGGGCACGGGCTTGAAGCTCATCTCAATCACGTTTGCGTTGTGCTTCTTCTTGAATAGCACAATACGCCGCTTGTTGGCCCACTCTTCGGGTGTCCAATTGGACACCATCGACTCGAGATTGCCATTGATCTGCAGGATCGCCTTGCTCGGGTACACGGCCCAGGGGCTGGTCGAGTAGCTGCCGCTTGTCAGCCCGTGGTGGCCAACCGCCGAGGGGATCATGCTGGTCCGGATGAGCTGGGGCTGGGATTGAGCCCGGTTCTGGCCCATGTGGGTGATGTGGGTGCTGTGGGTGCTGTGGCTGTGGTGGCCGCCGACCGATGATGGGGAAGGTGTGATGGCCATCGGCCTGGCTGTCATCCCGCCGTGCTGGCTGTGATGCCCGCCGCCATGGTGGTTCAGGCTGTGAGCATGCGTGTGAGAGTGGGCGAGTGCCGCCTCACGCACGATGTCATATCTGTCGGCAGCAGCCACGGCGGCGGCGGTTGCGGCATCCTGGCCGTACGATGACCACCCGCCACCAGACGATCGAAGACTCGACGCGCAAGGTGAACGGTAATGATCCGAGAAGGACAACCCCCTGGATCGGTAAGCACCGAGCATGTCGCTATTACCCGCTTGGTTGTATCCTGCGGCGGCGGCAGCAGCAGCAAAGTTATCCTGTTGTACTTGTTGCTCGTGGGCGATGGCGGCAGCTTGAGCATGAGCTTGGGCATGAGCTTGTGCCTGTGCATGTGCATGTGCATGGGCATGAGCGTCAACTGGGGTGATGGCGGCGCTGGCGGAGTAGGCGAAGGTATTTGTAGTCGAGTCAGCAGGGAGATGATTCTGCTGCTGCTGTTGTTGTTGTTGTTGTTGTTGTCGTTGATGACGATGCTGCTGCTGGTGCTGCTCCTGAATGGGACTTGGGGTGTTCGATGTCTTGATGGTCAAGTGCGGCTGCTGTTGTTGTTGTTGTTGTTGCTGCTGTTGCTGTTGGTGGGCAGCGTGAGCGACTGACACTGCTGACGATGGAGGATGTACGGCTGTCCCTGCCACTGCTGATCCCGTTGCATGGGATGGATGGGAAGATGTGGCGTGGGTGTGCTGGGTAGGGTGTTGTTGCTGGTGTGCAAGTGCAGGTAGTCCAGGCAGTCCCGGGAGCCCAGGTAGGACTGACTGGGATGGTGGACTATGGCTGCCCACGTGGCCCGGCATTTGGTTGGTCTTGTGGGTGGCTTCCTCATGCTCATGCTGCGATTGCTGCTGACCGACATCACCCGTCGCGCCAACGCTACCAACCGCCCCAACACTACCCGCGCTTCCCACTAGGGTGCCATGCGCACCATGCTGGCCATGCGCATCATCATGGTGATGATAAGAAAACGTCCCACAGCTCACCACGCGCGACAGCCCTTCCGCGCCTGCGTCGATGAAGACAGCCAGGGGTACGTTGCTCAATGACGGGCAGTTCGTGGCCATGAACTGCGGCGCCGCTGCCGTGATGTTGAAAACCCAGCTGTCGTTGTCCTCCGCCGATAAACCCTCCTTGACGATGTCAGTCTCAGACTTGTGCGAGCCAAAGCTGAGATAGACGTACGTCGACTGAGATGTCAGGTCCATCTGGCTCGATACCTTGACCATGACCTTGGTTCCACAGAAGCCGGCAGAGGGGTGACACATAAGGACATTGATGCCTGCCCCCGGTACTGCTGATGCCGCCGCTCCAACCTCAGCACCGGTTCCAGATGGCTCGGAGCTTCCCACATAGTGTCCTGCCGAGGCAGCGCCGTTGGGCGCAAATGCCAGGTTGTTTATCTGCTGGGGTGTCGCATGGTCCGTCGGCTGGCTGGCAAACGACTGCGGCGAAAATTGTGAGTAGGGTGATTCTGCATACCCTGGAATTTGTGTGCGCGAGAAAGCATGAGGAGTCAGCCAAGGAGTCCAGGACGCCCCAAGATCCAGAGAATAATAACAAGGCTGAAAGGAGGTAATATCAAAAGTGGCCCGTAGGCGCCGATCAGCGGAGAGCCAGCCAACCTCCCAACAGTCTGACTCACCGTGAATCTGGGATGTTTGCGGTTTATACGCAGACATGGGCAGCAGGCCAGGAGGGGGGGTCTCCCCTCGAAGCCCTCCACCGTTGGCCCTTGCAGCCGCCTCCTCCTCGTATGCCAAAGTCACCGTGTCAGGTGACTGGAGCTCCTCGTCCACTATTATCGGCCTCTGCGCGTGGAAGCTAGGCTGCAGCAGTCAGAAGGCTGTGTTAGCACCAATCCCTCAGCGCCCGAGTTAATCCTAATCCTTGTCCAACAGACCAACGACAACGTAACAGGGCCTGAAATCATGAAATCCGAGAACCCAAACATCCTTCCCCAACCTTTTGTCAACAAGGACTTCTGAACAGAGGTAGATCAGTTTTCAGGACTGGTATTCTGCCATTGGCAGGGCAGTTGAAAACTCAGCCCTCTCATCTCGCCCAGTGACAGGCTGACAGGGCTCTCTTTCACCAGCAGGCGGGCAGGGAGGCCCAAGCCCCCGTTGCGGAAAAGGGACAAAATAAAGCTCTGACCAAGGCAGGGCATCTGGGTGAATGAGGCTGTGTCTAGGCAAACAGATATCGCAGCTCCCCTCCAAGAGGACAATTATACACAACAGATTAATCAATCGAGTTGTCTCACCTCAAACAGCTTGTAAGCCAGCGTCGTTTCGAACTTGGAGGCAGACATCCACGCTGATTTGCCGGGGGTGCCTGGGGAAAGGAAGGAAGAGGGAGCTGGAAATTGAGAGGCGAGTGATCGTAGTCGAGAGAGGTAGGACGGTAAGATTTCAGATTCTTGCTGGAGAGAGGCGAAAAATGATCAACTGTAAAGCTAGGTGTTTTGGGAATGAGTGATGCAGAACGGAAGGCCGACACAGCTGGAGACGGAGAGGCAAACAGTTGTTGAGCTGCTAAGGAATGTGTTTTCTAATCGATCGGGTGTGAACACGTTCCAGTCGTCGGCTTGTCCTGGTATCTGAAGTTGTGCAGAAGGAACACAGGGTGTAGGCTGCAGAAAGGAGGGAAGTTAGCTTGATTTCTACTGAGACAATGTGTTCAGAAAACGGTCGCGCCAATGCCTGTGCAACCGCGGAGGAGACTGGATGATATGGAGTGTGCGGGCGGTACTGGCGTCCTGGCAGGAATATTGGGGTTACCAATGGAAAATGGTGTCGTACACTCCATTCGCGGGCATTGCTTGGAAGGGTGAACTGTCTGACTTATCCCTTCTCGGCTTCTCCTTACACATTCAGACTATGAATCGCCAGGGGAAAAGAAATAGCCACTCACCCTAGAACTGACTTGTGCCTTGACTAGTGATTCAGACTATGTTAGGGCTCCCTGAACATACGGTAGTGGAGTTAAGTCCCATAAGTTAGGACGGTTGTGAGACGCGTCTCGGGAAAGAGGCTCAGGCTCCGGGTTCAAAGAAGAACAAGTCTGACGGTCAATAATCACTAGTCAGCGGCAAGCCAATGCCCAAGACATGAAAGCGAGGACACTAGTAAAAGGTTTGGAGAGCATAAATATTGAGACTGATCGCAAACTTCTGATAAGAGGAAAGGAAGGCGGAGGCGAGAGGTAGAATAACGACGGGATGCAGAAAAGGCAGCGGCAATAACACATAGGAGGTAGGAAAACGTGCCTTCACCAGCCAGTGGCTCCGAGCAAGATGTTGATAGCTCGTTGAGGTTTAAGTTTTGAGCTCCAATGATATTGCCCAGGTTGATATAAGTAGCAACCCAGGATCTGTTCGCATGTCAATATATCAAACCCCGAGGAATGCCGAATAGACGTGGGAACGACATGCAGCGAAGTAAGCACCAAGTAGGCGAACGGTATAATAAGGGAAACAAAAAAGAGGGCTGTATGAACCACGAGCTGCCGTGAACAATCTAAGGGGCGGAAGAACACACCCAAGACAGCGTTAGAACAGCGCGTACTTAAAGTGAATGCCAGCGGGATTACACAGGGGTGACAGCGGTGCGACGGTGGGAAAGGAGACGAAGATGTATCGGCGAAGAGGACCTGAAGAGGAGACAGGGCATGGCTGGTTGAACAGAAGAGTAGAGGAGAGAATAGGAGAGGAAGAGAGAAGAAGAACTTGTTCCGCAAGGAGGCGAACTTGGGGATAAAGTAAGACGATGCCGCTTGCAGCGTGCTACAAGAATGGAAAACAACGACGGCATGGAAGAATTCAAAAGGGAGCCGGAGCCAAAATAGTGCCCCTACAAACGGGATAGCGAGGGGGATCGCGAGAGGGATGTTTTTTTTCGCGGGCAAGTGGAGAGTTGTTGGGCTTGTGGGACAGTCTGCGGATAGAGGCACACAAAGCGCTACGTGTTTTGACCTTGCCAGTACTCCATGTGGCTTCACTTGTCTTTCGTCCTAACATCCCTTCACTTGATGAGGGATGAGTGGGGACCCACTGAGAAGGCAGGTTATGGCTTGGGGAGACGACGGAAAGCCGAGAGAGGTGGGCAAAGATTGGAGCGTCGTTCCTCCTCGACCGGCTCGACCTTGTCCCCCTTCCTATCATGGGGTGTCCATGGTGCAAGGTGTCCAGGGGTGTCCAGGACGATCAAATGTGGCCATCGTGGCTGCTTGTCTGCTGTGTGGTGAGGAGTTCGAACTTCTGCCCTGGCCGCTTGAGCATGAACCCATAAAGGTCGTTCGCTAGGGCGCCATCAATCTTGCAGTCAATGACGGTAATTGCCAGATCCAAGATTGTACAAGTTGGTACAGAAGATACAGGGGATCAAGGCAAGCATGGAGGGGATGCAGGGATGCCTTGTCCCGCTGCTGATTACAAGTCCCGTCTGTGTGTCTGAAAGATGCAAGTCACCCGGAGCGCAGGGGTGTAGGTTCGTGTCGGGGGAGAGGGGGGAGGAGAAGGAGAAAAAAAAAGGTGGTGTGGCATCGAGGTGGAGGCCCATAGATGCCAGAAACTTGTCATGGGTTGCCTAGTAGAGGTGGTCCTTAAGTCTTGATGTTGAGCCTTCTCCACACGCCCTCGACTCTGAGGGAGGGTTGGACAGTGGGAGACGCTGATGCGGCAAGGAGACAAAGCAGAAGGGGGAGGGAAAGCAAACGGAAAGGAACGTAACCAGAGAGGGCGAAAAATCTGGGAGGACAATATGGACCACTTGGAAGTCCAATTCAGAGAAACATCGCGGCATTACGTAGCGCGGCTCCAAATCGGCTCAACCGGGGTGGAACGGGAGAAGCCACCTCATCTTTAGAGCCAATCTCGCTGCCCGGTGCCAGCGTGTCGGACAACGGCTGCTACGGAATTCCACGCCCAGTCTCCAGTGGGAGAACTATGGCAGAGTCCAGTCGGCCGCTCAACGAAATGAGGGCTCCACCGGCAGCCGCAGGAGGACCCAGGGAAATTCCTAGAGGGAGCTTCTTGATCCAGCCAGTACTAACTTGGCCCTCACCAAGGGAAGCAAGGGGGAGAAAAGAGCAATACAAGTGACCAAGGGAGGAAAGCAAAACAAAGAAGCAGTCGCGCAGCAAATAAAGATCGGCCGCAAAATAACCACTGGTGAAGCGGGAAGTAATCAGGGGACATGAGAGAAGGCAGCGAAAGAAAAGGAAGCTGGAGGGAAAGGGCGGAGAATGGACGAATGATGGTGTCCTAAGGTGAGAGTGGACTCGCACTTCCGTCTCCGGCGGTGACATCGACTACGACAAGAAAAACTGGGTGTTGGCTGCTCGTGCGAGTTGAAGTTCTGGGTCTAACTACCTCAGGTACCTCCCAGTTGCTCTTTCCTCTCGTGTCTCCTGCTGTATAAGTTGGAGGGGATCATTGGGGGTGTACATTGCGCATTTGTGGGGTTTGACGCGATTGGTAGGGGGGTGGCTGTAGTATCGGTGTGGGACCAGGCGTGGGTGGAAAGGGAAGGAGGGAGACAGGATTGGACTAACGCGGACAAGGTCACTCACTTTTCTGATTCTCGCAATAGCTTGGTCGGATGGCGCTTGAGGCGACAGCTGCGTCCGAACGATTGGACAAACGGCCGCAAATGGGGGTTCCTGCTAGCAGGGTACCTCACGAACTGATTTGTCCCTTTTGCCTCCTCTGCATCCCTCCTGGGGACTGTGCGGTCTCAATTCCCCCCCTCTTTTTGGGATGGCAGGGAGTAGCACTGCTGGACGTCGATCAATATGTCAAATGTCAGCTTGGGGTTTTCCTGTCTTATTGTTCCTTTCTTTTCTTCTGTCTTCCCCGTGGTCCACGCTTCCAGATTTTGATGTCGCTACAATCTCCGAGCAGGGACACCCCCTTCCGCTGAGAGTGATGGGGGTAAACGAGGATGTACGCTGCTGCCCGTCCAACGGCACCACAGCTGGTCGATCTCAGGACGTACCTTTGATCCGCAAAAAATAACAATAAAAATGAAAAAATAAAACATAAAACAGTTTCCTCTTCTTTTCGACGGACGGGAAGGACAGGGGGGAAAGCACGAACAAGTCCGTAAACCCTCTCAGATCTCAGTCCACCTGACTCCGGAAGTGCCAGTAGCCTGGACTGCTGAGCCTGCCTGGGGTCCCAGCTGCCGAGCGTAGATCAGCCGACGATGGGTGCCCGGCAGTCACGGAGTGATAGGCGGCAGGTGGGCCAAGCCTGCCAGGGTTCCAAGATGGGGTATGGTTTGGTGGATGCGTAAAGTTGCAGGGGGCTGTTGTTGTGCACGGACTGCTGGTGGGGGTAGGTCGCTGTCGCTATCGCTATCGCCGTCGTCTGTTTGTTGCCGTTGTCTGACGCCTTGATTGTTGTTCACAAGCAGGATACTGTCACAATTGACAAGACCTGATACTAGTCAGTGAAAAACAATGCCATCAAGTGGGTATTTAAAATGATAAGTACGTAGATGGAGATGGGTAGAGGTAGGTAGGTTAGTAGTTTCGGCTCCCCCCCAGGCTGACTGCCCGCGCCCAGTTGAAGTTGGCTTGTAACGGCCATCTTGAACGGAAGGAGTATAACGTGGCTGGCCGCAAATTCAACAGACGGCCATCAGAACCGCCCGGCGTTGGGGGGAAAAAGGGGAAAAAAGAACATGAAGGCAAAAGGGAAGTTGATGTGCCAGAACCGTATTCTGAACTTCCCAATAGGTTCGCTCCACCTTCCTCCTCCCTTGGTGGTTCCAATCAGTCTCCACCGGCCGAACCTACCATTGAATCAATCAATCAATTGATCCAGTCTGATAGGTAACGCCCTCCTTCATGGTTTCTCGTTTCTTTTTGGCACGGTTCTCTGCTTCGGCAGGTGGGCCGAAGTCGCCTTGCCGCTTGCCAGAAACAAACCAAAGGGCTTATTAACGCCCCAGGGCCACACTCAGGTCTGTGCTGCTGCCCACAGCGGAAAGTTTCACAGCTTCCAGCTTCGTCGTGATTCGCTCATCGACCTCTTAGATGCCTTTTTCGGACGCTCCCAAACATTGAACCCGGCTAGACACCAGGCCAAATACGGCAACTTTGCCAGAGAAAGCCCACCAGCAGACCAGAACCTCCAAGGGATGAGAGACGGCACGGAAAGTAGTATGTCGATAATTGAGGCAAACATGACCAAAAATGGAGGAAAACTGACGGATCCGTACCTGACAGCTCGGCTACGAGGATCGATCCAAGCCAAAGTGATCAAAAGGGATGCTATTATTGCAACAATTTATTGGCCGTAGTGTTCGGACTGGTTTTTCCCCCTTCGCTTTGTTTCTTCCTTTCGGCGCGCACCAAGGCTTCGATCCTTGTTGAGTCTGTCTGTGCGCTGGCCTGTTCGTCGGACTGGGATGATGATGTGACAGCTTTGGCAAGCTGGTGATGCTGGGTTCGCCGTTTGGTTCAGCCGTTCAAGGCGCAGCGTTTTTACCCGACAGAAGCTGTATGGTGGATATTCTCCGCTTTTGTACCGATGATCTCTTTTATGCTTTCGATATACGTCTGAGGGACGAAGGAGAACTGTGAAAGCTTTTATTGTAATGGGTCGGCGAGTCGCGGGCGCGGGCAAGAAAGCTAGGCAGTGGGAGAGAAAGAAAAGGGAAAGAGAAAGATAGAAGGCTAGCAGTCGCAGGAAAGTGCTGAGAGTGATTAAGGTAGAGATGGAGGAAATTAAAAAGCATGGACAGGAACACAACAATTTTAGTAAACTGCCCAAGGAGGAACGCAAAGGGGGACTGGAAAGGGCAAGGCATGGCATTTAGATATCTCGGGGTCGCGGTGCTTCACTTTAACCTCGAGTCGCTTCTTGTCACCTTCTCCAGTCGCACAATCGACCCCGATGGAGGGGAGAGGTGGGAATTCCCAACAAGGACATGGCGACTTGACACTGGGCGACTCTCCGGGTTTACAGCGACTCTACAGATTCGTCGCCAACCAGGGGTTGCTCGTTAGGGGACACTTTAATGGTGATGGCCGGCCAAGTAGATGGGTACCACGAAGCCCTCGCACGCTAGCTCACGACCAAGTAGCAACCCCTTCTATATTGGCCCCCTGAGTGCCTGGACCCTATGTGAGTGCCTGGCCACCCCTTGGACAAACGGGTGCTTGCAACATATCACAAAGCCGCGGAGGACCTCCACCAGGGAGCACAAGGAACACGGGAAACACAGCCGACATATTGGCTCGATCGCGTGTACCGAGATTCTTTTTCTATTTTTCTTTTCCTAGATTTTTCTTTGGAAGCGCAGCCTTGAGGTCTCGACACGCCGTCAGCGTAGACCAAGAGTGCGGCCTAGTATGGCAAGCCAGATGGGAAGCTGCATCGCATGCTGCTAACTTATGTTGCAAGGATCGTGGAATCTCCGTTCAGCGAGCGATGCGCCCCCCTGATATATCAAGAGATATTACATGCGTACCTACTCAAGGTGCGGCCGAGTGGCCTAGTGCGTTGTGTGGTTGCACCAAGATGGAAGGAAAGTGCACTTGCGGGCACCTACCTACTTACATAGGTAGGTAGCTACGAAGTAGGTACAGACGAAGAAGAATACGGTATGCGTGCTAGACAGCGTATCTCGAGAGTGGCGAACATTTACTTGACATGATTATTAGCAATGCAGCACCAATATGACGATGTTTGGTGTGTTTTGCTTCTGGGATACTTAGCACTGAAACCTCCCAAGGCACTCTGATGGTCGTGATCGTCGACGCGGGGAGGGAAATTGCCGGCATTACGCGGGAGGATCTCACCTGAACTAAAAACCAAGCGTTCTGGGACGGCCGTAGGGAGCAATTGGCATGAACAATATGAAAAATCAATGGAAAGTAAGCTTCAATTCTCTAGAGTGTCACCAAGAATAGGCACTATACTGATGAGAGCTCAATACCCAATCCTTGCGCAATCGGCTCGCTACACGGCGGCGATCATGCAGGTAGAAGAGCAGTGCCGTTGCGGATAGCCGGACGAAACTTGAACCCTCCCGGGCAGCTGGGCTGGGTTAGTAGGCCCAGCGGCCTAGCGGCCCAGCACCCCTAACTGAACCACTGAACGCCGAACCATATATCACTGAACCGCTGAACGCGCTGAACTGCTTCAGAGCGATGTGCACGTGTATTTGAAAACTGGTGAACGCCCGCCTATACATATTCAACCCGAGATTCTGTTGCTTTCAGTATAAAATTCACAACTTAATGGAGTTGTGTAGGTGCTTTTCCTGCGAGCGTGTTGCGACCCTTCATGTCTTCTGTGAGGTGTCCGGCACCGTGTAAGCTGTCTGTAGGGACCAACAGTCCAGGCGTGGGGCTACAGCACTGGCGACTGTACAGTACCAGTAGCTGCCCGCCTAGAATTAGGCTTCCCGCACACTCTGCCGCTCGCATATGTTCCAGAAATACACCCCCCTTGGCCCCTGGCGCGTCTCATTCCAATCGATTCGGCGACAACTGTCCATAATGCGAACCTACCCCACCCCATGTAGGTATGGAGGCAGTATCAATAGCCCACAGATAGAACGGTATATGATAAGATAATACAACGGGTATTTGCTTCCGGGATACAACAGCTCTTGATACCTGCGAAAGCCAGGTTAGTTAGCGGGGAGGCAAGGGGGAGACCTTATTTTCCATCGAACCTGCCTTCCTCCCAATGTCGCTCCCGCCGTTTGCGAGTCGCAGACTCGATGTGAGGAGTAATGCGTACTACCCGACTAGACCCAGTGGCAATCGTGCCTATTGCGGTCGCCTGACAGGGAACCTCGTGTAAGTTGTCCCAAGCCAATATCGAAGAGTGTCTGCTGCAACTTCGTCTGTTGCACATCCCATAAGAAAAGTACGAAGAGATCAAGTGCTTCTGTCGCACAAAATCGGCATGCCTTCCTCCTTCCCGGGGTTTCTGCCACGAGTCTCAACGGCAATCAATCAATCTCCGACTTTAGAGTATGCGCCCAGCGCTGAATCGTTTGTTTTGACGCCATCCAGACGTCTATCATGCTCGCATAGCGAGGACTTGCTGATCCCTCCAACCTCAATGTGGGTTGTGGTTCACCTAGCGGGACAGGGCGCTGCTTGACGGCCATGCAGGGAGGTTGGGCGTTGTGCTAATGGAGGTGGGCAGCTAGGTTAGTGCACTGACTATGCGGACAGGTCGCCCAGTTCAGCGCCTCCCTCTAGGTGGGTCCGCACTCCCACCAAATAAAGTCTAGTAGGTACGTACGAAGGTACATGTATTGCTCTGTATCCCAGCTTGATTAGCACGACTTTGTAGGTACCTAGGCCGGTTGGGCAGGTACCTGGCACGTATGTAGTTTGTGCTCTCCACACATGCATGTAATTCTCACCTGAATTCTGTGCTGGTTCATGCCTCTAAACCCTCCTGCATGCTGGTCGGTAAGCTCGAATACTTCCAAACTCGGCAAGGGAGATATTTTAACGCATTAGCGAGCGAGCCCGAGGAGGTGGTTCAGAGTTCGAGGCTTGTCCACGCACCTGGCCCGTCCCCAGCAACAGGGATTCAGTAACCTCGGCAGTCCGCAGATATACTTTTCTTCGGCCGTGAACACCGCGGAGGAGGCATCAGACCATACTACCATACTACCATACTACATCACAGTGCGCACAAGTGGACGCCTCTAGCCAGGAACAGGATTAAGAAACGAGAACAAATGGGATCGAGGGAAGTCAGGGAACACAGTTGAGGGTGTCGACAATGTTGAGTTGCGGAGACCCAGGAGACACAGGAGGCACGAGAGGCACTAAGCACACCCCGGCTGCGATCATGCATGTCCAGATTAAACTCAGTTCCAGATCTGGCGCCGAACCTCTCGTTTTCACAAGTCTCTCCTGTCTGGTGTCTTTCGGATGCCTGGTGTCTCTGATTTCTCTGTCAACTCGTGGCTACGCTCTCGTGCCGAAACAATCTCAGCAATTTTGCAGTATCTGGAGACTGCGGTGGAACAGGTTTCGTCCCCGCTCCTCGCCTCCGTTCTCAACTGACAGTCTCTGGTCCCTCCGGCTACCTGGGTGACCTCGTTGGGCTGTCTGATGTCCGCCATGTGTTTCGGGGTACCAGAAGGCTCACACTTTATCTCGTCTCACACCGCCGTTATTCTGTTGCACCTTACTACTGCTCGATGCCCACTCCTCGATGCGCATTGCAGGTCAGGATTGAGTGAGGTGAGGAGAGAAGAGGAAACGAACGTCGTTGGTTCATGGCTGTATTGGGCCGGTCTAGGAGGGGGATTCTAATCTACTACTGGGCACCGGATGGGCCGGCCCATCATATGAGGAACTGTTACAGGATTTTAGTTCTCCACCACGGCCTCCCTGAGTCGGCGCCCCTCTCAGAGCCATCATACTCGAGGTTGGGAAGCCGTTGCAGGGCCTCGCTCTTGCCATAACCCTTCTGACCTTCTGGCCGCATGCTGCCTGCTGCGTAGCAGCTTGACGCACCACATTAAAAGGGCCTCGTCTAATCGCCCCGTTTTGGGCAGAGTGCTCGCGCTTGATATCGGTCGCACCAACCCTCATAGTAACACACGGCGGCACCCCTCGGCTTCCTTTGTGTCACAGCTCCCTTCATCGTCTCTCAGCTACGTCCAGCTTGAGTTAGTAATTATGTGGCACACACCATAAACTGTCCCCGGTAAAAACAATCCTCCTCGGCTTTTGATCCTCTGTGGTTGGACCGTAGAAGAGGCTTCCGGAGCTCTGTTCCCAGTCACAGGAACCAAACCGTCGAGGTTCTATACTTCCCCATCATTCAAGGTGACCCACTGGAAACTATCTCTAGCAGCTTGCGGATACTATCTTCATATCTTTAGTTTGTTTTCCTTGACGTGGTAAAGCCAGGGGGCGTCAACGGATGTATCAAGGCCAGTCTAGACTCCTACCCACACGGCAACAGCAGTTTAACCCATCATCCGAGAAATTTCACGTTTCCGTGCTCAGCACTCGGCTCTATGGAAGGAGGTATCAGGCGTCCTATGCTTTGCTCCCTGTTTGTGTTCCTTGAAGCAATGGCAGCTATTTCAGCCTTATTTCTTATTAAATTCAACACAAAGTCCCAGGTAGCCCTCGATACGGACAGATGGTCAATATTATTAACAGCCCGGGATTCAACGAGGCTCCGTTGACACGGATTCTCTCAAAGGATCCTTTCCGCCCTTTCGGCAGGTGGAATAAATGAGCCTTCCTTCTTCCAGGGAAGTAAGACTGAGTTCTGGCAGTGGCATAACCACCGCTGTCTACAGAATGACACTTTCTCTGTTGCTGATATTGGCCACTCCACGGTCCACCCGTATGGCTAGCTCAGCACCTACCTTGAGTTTGCTTCTTATGGTCTGACCGGGCATTCGTTAGCAACCTCTGCTGTGTAACACTCCAGGCCTGGGTTAGATCTCGTTCTAGCGGCGCAGCATCCCCTCAACCCGGTATTCCCATCCACCTTGGCTGCTGGATGGTTCAATGAACAAGAGATACGTGCATACAGCCATGAATCATCCCCGTCCGCGCCACTCTCTTGCAGTTTCCTACAGGTGCTTCCCGCCATTTATTTTATGTCCATGCCAGTTGAAAACAGAAGAAGAAAAGAAGAAGAAATAAGCAAGGGGGAAAAAGGGAAATACCAACACTCATGCCTAGGTGTCACATGAACAGCAGCCCATAGACGCTGGGGAATGGCACAGTATTATTCCCAAAATGTTAGTTGCCTATCAATTTGAGGGATTGCCGCTGATAATTAGTAGGTACGCACTACCTTGACTGGTTGCATCTTACAAGCTTTACCGCCCCTCGCCCGCAACTGACGGACTGGCACACCTACAAAAGGAAAATAAGGCTAGAGCAATGCGGCCACCCGAGGGTTGTACATTATCTCTCGGTATCACTCCACCTCAGAGAGATCCTGCAAGGATGCGTTTCCTCCAACTACTCGGTTTCCCGCTCTAAAATAGAGTGCTTCGGTGCTAGGACTAGAGAATGGTTACGCGCGTAAAACGCTTAACGAGACTAGGGAGAGGTAGCACAGCATCTCTAGTCGGCTAGCCGGTTGGCCCGCTCAACGTACGGGCACGAACTATGTAGTCGGGGTATTGTGCTTTTCATTTTTATTAGCTCACGCCAATATAATTACGTTCGGCTTTTTCAGGTCGAACCAAAGATCTGGAAACTGGGTAGCTACGCAGCCTGAGAATGGCCGCTGATTCGACTTGGCTGTAGAGACCGTCACACTCTTAATGAAGCAGGTTCGATTTTATGTCCTAATAGGTACCTTAGGTAGGTAAGTCGGTAGGTAAGTCGGTAGGTAAGTCGGTTGATGTGATGTGAATGCTTGAGAAGCTTCCCCATTATCCGGCGCGCTTAAGGGACCCCCCCACCCCCCACCCCCCCTAATCGTCACACGTTGTACAACTAGACAACGACCATACCAGACCACGGTACCAGGCCGCCAAAAAAAGGGGGGCGGATCGTCATCACTCATCAGTGTCATCAGCGGCCTGGCCGGAACTGGTCATCGTGACCCCCCCTCTCGGGTACTCGCGCGCTCACCGCTATTCACCGCCGCCACCGAGCACGCCGGCATCCAGTTCACCCGATGCCGCGAGAACAGTGCAGGCGCTGGCTCCCGAGTATGGGGCGCACGCCGCTGCACACTTGCACATTTGCACAGGCCAGTGTGCCAGGCCTCTAGCTGACCGGAATCCGTCCAGGCGCCCCTTAAAAGTCAAGATCGTGGACTGCAGGCTAGCGGATGCAGATTCCCGATCCTCCTCCACCATCTTTAGTTCATGGAACCCATTCGCCCCATTGGGAAGGGCTCACGTTGAGGGGGGCGGTGGGTGCCGTGATGGCGCTGCAGATCTTTCTATGCAGTGCTGCCAATGCAGCATTGCGCTGGCAGAGTAAGAATCTTCCACAGCATGGCTTCCCACTAATCGCGCTATGTCTCTCGCCTGAGGATAGATTGAGGCCGGACCTCCTTTCTCATCATGTCATGTCCGCGGTTCGGCATGCTTGCTTTCTATGGCTTTCGGAGCTCTCCTCCCAGCGTCCCAGATCTGGGGCCAGGTAGCGACTGACCAGTCATCACCAGCTCTGAGCTGCTTACTGCCACCTTGGAGTTCACAAATCTGGAGCCTGGAAAACGCTTTCATGTCTCTGATCTACACGCTGACGGGTAGGCCGCAGGGACGATAGGGAATTTGCATCCGTTCCTAGTTTTAATTATTCTTCCCTAGGATGAAGAATAAGAGGAGAAGCCCACGAAGAAGAAAGGATAAGGGAAAGGGAGAGCATGGCCGCAGAATATGGTAATTACAGAGTAGACTACAACTACAGTAAATTACGATTCAATAAACAGCACTTGGGACAAAGGGGGCAGGGCACAGGGCACAGACTACAGGTACGGGGCACAGGGTACAGGGGATTCGTACGCAGGTGCACGGGGCAAATTGGTGTTCGTGGTCTGTTACGCTCGATTTCTCGGCTTGCTACATTATCTCCAGGAGCGATGATTGGATTTCCGGGCTGTGGGATATGGCCAACGTTCAGTGATTCAGAAACGAGGTCTCCTCGCCGGTTCGCCCTCGGGCTGCCACATGATCCTTGAGCGATCTCTTCATCGCCTCGGGAACCAGGTGTGACCCTCGATTCCTAATACTTGGGAATGGCGGAGTGCAGGTCAAGGATGGTTTGGAGGTTGGTGGTGGAGTACACCCGAACGTACTACCGCCCGCTCGGCTCAACAGAGCACTCAGGACGACTCTCCAATATTCAATCCTTAGCTTCTGCCCTGACATTTTGTGTCATGGTCTGGATATGACACCAAACGACCCCTAGACAAGCTAGGACCAAAAAGGCCTAGAAGAAGTCCGGAGATGCGAAGCGTGACAAATACTCGCACATAATACTACGGGTCAACGACTACACAGTGGGGCCGTTGCGTTGTGGTCTCAGAGAGTGAATGGCAGGCAAGGCGGCATCGGTCGACACCTCACACAGGAGACCGCATGGCCCATGCCGAGGATTCGCCCTCGGTCAGACAGCTGCGAACCAGTCATGTGCGATGAGAAAAGTATAAAAAAAAAACAGCACAAACAAAATGCCGGGAATATGTTGGGAGCAGATAAGGGCTAATCTTTTGTTTCTAATTTTTCTTCCATTAATATGGCAATGCTATTGTTGTTCTTCCAAGGCCCCGGTTGCCCTGTTTAGTTTGAGCTGCAGTTTCTTTGCTGCAGACTCCCGCTTCACGAAAATAAAAAACAAAGCGTGTGACTGAATGAACAACCAGGGCAGACCATTTCAGGCCGCAAGACCGGTGTGATACAGGTAGAGATGGTTGGATATGATTAGTCCGTCACTCCGTAAGCAGACCCCAAAGACCCAATGAGTGACGGTCTGTTGCTAGTCCGCCTTTCCGGCTCCAACTGCCTGGTTTTCTCCCACAGACTTCGAAATAACACCGTCGGCTCCGAATGCTACCGGACCAACGGAAGCCTGCTGTTCCGTCTTGACCTTGAACCGGGCGAAGGAGACAACGGTGGACACTCGACTAAACCTTCCATCTCGACGGCTATTCTGTGGGCAATGTTTTCTTTCACTTCCTTTGCGGTTTCTCGGTGCAATATCTCCCCTGGAGGCCTGGACCAAGTTTGTAGTTTGGGAGGAAACTGAAAATGGAAATCGGAGGAGAGATTTGTAGCTTGCCGTAGGGTAATTATACATCGCTTCTCCTCCTGCTTCCCGCCCTCCCCGGTGGCTGAGTCCAGATGGATTCACACCTAGACTGGGCCGAGACCTGAACGCAAATTGATGAGTAAATGAGTAGTCACCTGATCTCGTTGGCTTCGATCTCATCGCGACTTTACCAGTGACACGAGACAGGATGGGAGCCTCGAGATCGGACGGTTTCGATCTGATCCTCGTGGCTCGCTCGATCGTCGCATGTGGTGAATTGTTGCACGATGGGCGGCCGGACGGATCATCCATCGCTCTTCGTCATTGACCATATGAAGGCAACTAGCTGAGGGAGTACATAGCTAGGTATTAGGTACCTACGTAATTACCCAGGTACATAATATTAGTGGCTGTAAACAGTGAAACTCATCTGCCAAGGGGCTCTGGGATTTCCGGACCTTGTCCACGCAAAAGGCAACCCCATTAGACTAGAAGCAGCCTTGGGCCACTGGCCTAGGGGTTGACACTCTTAGGCCAGCCACTTACGGCCGATAAGAGGGATTATATGAACAGTAGCGAGAAGGTGAAGTTATTCACATCCATTGCATCGGTCCGAATCTGCCTTTGATTCGCTTCTCGGTTCGCGCAAGATCGCAGGGGTAGACAGGCTGTACGAACCCATCCACATCCCCGGAGGAGGTGACTAATGTTGGACTGGCCCTGACCTGGTGCTTCGTGAATTTCGAAGTCGTCAGACAAAGATGGGAACTAGGCTCACAAGTTGTGCCTTTCTTTGTCTCTTCCTCAGCATCATCTTTTTGGTACTTCATTAACACCCTTATTGCTAAGTCGAGCTTGAGTCTTGTCACTGTACATTCATTCTTTCCAGTATGTACCTTTCTCTCACGGTTCTAGAAGGTAATTACCTCACCGTATGGACAAGTTAAAACTGATAGATGTACGCCGTACGCGGCATTCCTAGTGTGGAAGCGCAAGAAAACAAGAACTGTGATTTCTGAAACCAAGGGGGCTGCATCCTAAGGAAATGTCCCCATCAATATCTTCTCTCGGTTGAGGAGCGGCCTCATTGGCTTGCAATCGGTTTGTGGCGTCTGCATGTTGCTGATCAGCTACCATTGTGCTTTGTTGCTGAGTGAATTCTGCCTGCCGCTCGCCTAAGGCCATCGAGCCTGTTCCGCACTCTCCATCTCTCTCTTCGTCTCTCCATCTACCTCTCGATCTCCCCCACTCTCTTAGTTTCTCGAGAGTGAATCCTCATGCGCCTCCTATTGTCTATGAGTAGAATAGAGAACGCCCATGATGATATCCAAGGAAACGACGTGACGGAAGGGATCATAGATCCAGGAACCACTGTTAGCCAAGCGGAAGTAAGTACCCTCACGATCCGTACTTTGTAATATTGATCGACTTTAGAGAATGTAGCTGCATGTCAATATCCCTTCTCTAGAGTACCCGGATCTTGCCTTGTTGCCTGCCCCCTTTTTGTCCATCGATCCACCGCCCTTCCAGTATGTTGCTTTGGCTATGGTATCAAGGGCCTGGGGTGATTCCCAACCGCCTTGTCAAGTCATCAATTGTGTATCATTGTAGAATTCATTGAGTCCTCTCTTTTCATGACTCGCTCCATGTCTCGATTGCTCGATGATAAATGTGTGGCTTCTACCGTACAGTGTATGTATACATGTAGTGTATCCACGTCCGTTTCTGTTCAACATTCCTTCCAAGCGCCAATTAATTAGTGAACATATCGCCTGCTCCTCTGCACCTGTTATACGCGGCCTCCTCATGATCTTCGCGTGGAAGCTCCATCTAACAGTTTCGGCACATCGCCACATCGCCACAATGATTCGGCCCTGAGACACAGAGGAGAGAGCTCGAGTGACATATCCTCTGAGGCCTCCTTTTCCTATGTCTTCGCCTGATAGACCAAATTGTGTGGAATGAAAAGGCTGAACAAGACGCAGGGCTTAGAGTCTGAGCAGTGAGTAGGGATGTGGCCTGTCTCAGGTGTCGACACAGCCTTCCTGGCCCAGCAGAGTGAGGGTGGCGATGTAATTAGCCCTTCGGTGACCCCTCAGGGTGACTCAACAGGAGGGGCTCAAAAGGGGATTAGACGGGCTCTGTGTGGCAGCTCTTGACCTGGCTTTGTCTCCAGCTGCTGCTTCCCTCAACCATCAACTCTTTTTGCCTGCTTCCCTCATGCCTCAGCAATCCTGACAGTTCATCGTCACGTTCAAAATGCCGCAGTACTTGTCCTTCTCATGGGCGTAGTCCTCATAGATGCCGGTCCACATGACGCGGTCAGCACACTTGGGCCTGTCGTCGCGCTCGGGCTCCTCCGGGTTGCAGGCTGGCATGATCTCGTTCCACTGCTCCTCGGTGTGGGGCATCCACGGCTTGGGCAGCGGCCAGTCACTGAAGTGGACCAGGTAGGAGCGGGAAATCTCGCGCATGGCGTCCCACTCCTCGTCCACGTCCGGGGCGAGGTAGCGCGAGTGGTTGGCCGTGCGAAACTCGCCGGTCAGCAGGGCCAGCCGCCGGTGCGGGAGGATCATGGCGCTGTCCTTGAACATGTGGTTGATCACCTCCATGTCGAAGTCGCCCGACGAGAGGGACTCGGCCACGATCTTATCGTACCGCTGCCTGGACGGCTCGATCAACATGACGTGCGAGCCGAGGATCTGGTCCTCGATGTTGGTCTCGTGCTCGTTCAGCCAGTAGGCCCGGGGCACTGCAACGGCTGCCAGCGGCGCAAGAAAGTAGTGGTCCATGCTGTCGAGCACGAGGGAGTCCGAGTCAAAGTACAACACCCGCGTGTACTCGGTCAGCGCAAAAGCGTGGAACTTGTGCCGGCTGTCGGCCCAGGTTTCGTCGCCGTTGGAGACCGCCAGGAGGTCAAACGCCCGCAGCTTGACGTGGGGGTAGTCGCGGCGGACGGCATTCATCGCCGCGAACTCGATTGAGTTTTGGGTCTGTTCCTCATTCATGCCGACGTCGTCGACCACACTCGTCAGTGCCTCAAGTTCCTAACGTTCTTGAACTGCGGCAAGTCCTTGGAGACAGCATTTGGCCGTTGGGCAGACAGATAAAGGAGGGCAGTGTATGACAAGCCACAAACCTCATCATCCCAAAGATTGGGATAAACCAGAGCCATGTCATTCTTGGCCCCGAACCGCTTCAAACGGGAGAAGTTGATGATGGTGTTGCACAGGTAGTCTATGCTCGTCGCATACTGGGCGTAGGCGAATCTGGGCTGCTCCTTCTCGCTCGTCCAGAACGATTTCGACTCATTCCCCTCCAAAGTGGTGAAGTTGCTCTTCAACTTCTCGAGGGGGCTCAAGGATTCCTTGAGGGGAGTCCCGCGCAACGGATAATAGTAATATGAGTAACCACTCGCGCCTCCGTGGCGAAATGTCCCAACGAGTGTGACCAAGACTACCACCAAAACGCAGGCCGCGATGATCGTCCGTCGGGAGGAGAGATACATAATGAGTGTAACAAGTGGGAATTAACGAGTAAGAATCGAGGAGCGCGAGGGCAGCTGGCGTTTGGGATGAAATCAGAAGACAGACCATCCGTCAGAAAATGAGAGCATCCTCTTCCAAGCACAACCTGCGCATTTGACCATCCTTTTCTCCCATTCCATTGCCGCCGCCCATCAGTCACATCAAAACTAAAATACAAAAATCGCCCCCGCCATCCCCCTTTAACATTGAGTGAGGAGCCAAAAAAAGACTGATGCGTATCCACCGAGATGTCTGTTGGTTCTGCACAGATTTCGGATTACCTCTTTCATGTTGATCTGAGAACACGACCCTAAATGCCAAGATTCACCTCAGACCAGGCTAGTGGGGCCAGGCTCAGGCTCTCCAATGAGTGAAGACATTAGAGGCAGGGTACGGTGAACCCACGAGAAAAGGCAGCAGACCTCCGCTCAGGAACGAAAGACTGAAAACAGAGGTGGAAGCCATTTTGTCTTTGACTCTTTGGCTCTTTGTTTCTTTTTTTACTTGCCTTTTTTGGGGTCCCTTATTTATATCTACATACTCATGAACGGAAGTGCGTATCATGAACAAGTGGAACAAACAGTCGACTGCAGGATCTAGCCGACGAACCCCCTGACGGCCGTTCTGCGGGTCATGCTGTTGGTCGCGTTGTCTGCGATCACGAAACCCTCCAACACACCCCAGTCAGCGCCAAACTAACCGCCAATGCTACCTGATTGGGGGCAGCAAAGCCCCAGAAACTGGCAGGAAAGCCCGAGGATGTGGCAGAATACGCATTCAAGGCATTTTTACTGTACGTACAGAGTCTCGCGCGCTGTCTGATCGATGTGTGGGATGTGGCCAAGCAACGCTCCGCTTCGCCCATCACTACCAACGGACACTGGGTCAGGCATTGCCCAGGAGTAAACTTTTCGACCCCCATCGCTCCATCGATACGGGGAGGTCCGGAACTTGTGTGTTTCTTTTGATTTCTTTGAAGTTTTGCCCTTGATGGGCTCATGTTTGACCATTCTTCCATTTCTCTCAGGTCTGCCAGCATCCCAGCTTTCAGGAGAGCCCAGGGAGCGGAGAGTCATCAAAACTTGATGAGCCAGGTTAGACAAACTAGAGTGACTGCTGCCGCAGCGCTGGGAGCGGTCAGTTCACATTCTTAGCCCTGGACGAGGCATTAATTAATTCGAAAACCCCAGCTTCACTAACAGTCAGTCTACTCTCTTGGGCAGTTGGTTCTTCAAAATGCTTCCACGATGATGGTAAGGCTCTTCCCAGCGGCGGTCGGGAGGAGAGGGGCTCAGGACACAGGAGGAATCAGAAAATGGGGCCAAGAAAACAGGATCAGGACCCCGGCTTCGGCAGATTCAGTCGTTAACCACTCACTCCGTTCAGTTACAGCACAAGCTGCAGTCGGGGCCATCCAGCGCCTTTGATGCACCCGGCAGAGCGGCAGGATATGACCCCATCGCGACCATCATACTCTCGGAGCTGCTCAAGCTCACCGTCTCAATCGTCTGGATCGGGGCGGGGCACAGGCTCACCTTGAAGGAGGAGTCTCAGTTGGACCACAAGACTCATACCAACAGCACATCGTCGTCGCTTGGACGAGTTAGGCTCACACTCACACCATTCCTCAACACCATCAGCGCCGGACACCACAGGTCCGCAGTGCCGGCCATTCTTTACACCTTGGCCATGACCAGCCAAGCCGTCGCAGCGTACAACCTTGAGCTTCTCCCGTACTTGATGCTCTCGCAGCTCAAGATCATCCTCACCCCTGTCTTCAGCACCATCATGACCAAGCAGAGGTTTCGCCCCCACGAGTGGCTCTGCCTGGTGCTGATCACTGCCGGCGTCAGCCTCGTTCAGTTGGGGTCCATGTCCACACCGCCGTCACTGGCCTCAATATCCCGACTGCCGTCGCTGCCGTCCGTCGGCCCAAATGCAGGGATTGGATTGATCTCAATGCTGCTCGCTGGCTGTTGCGTTGCCTTTGCAGGCGTCTATATGGAGTTGGTGCTCAAGGCCTCGGCTTCCAGCAGCAGCGTCATGGCTCGCAACGCCCAGCTGGCCTGTTACAGCTTCCTCTGCGCGACCCTCGGCTTCCTGTGGCGATCACACGGAAACCTTGCAGGCTTCTTCCGCGGCTACCATGCTGCTGTTTGGGTGCTCGTTGTTCTCCAGGCGGCAGGGGGGTTCCTCGTGGCGTGGTGTGTCATGCTCACTAGCACTGTCATCAAGAATTACGCCCAGTGTGTAAGCTTCTTGCTGGCCTCCATAACTCCTTTCCTTCCTCTCTACCACCATCCCCGCGCTGTTAACGCTCCGTTGTCATGTGGCGCGTTGCTTGTTTTTGGAGCTGTTTTTGGATCGATCTGGACTCGGAATGCAAAGGAGGAAGCCGATGATGCTGTTGATGGGGGTCTTTTGATGTGGAAGGAGAAGCAGGACATAATTATCGGCCGTATTGATAGGTAGCTTATGGTTGGGCATCTGACCGGTCTCTAGAGGGACCGAGAATTCAAGATTATGGACGCACACCCATGGCAGGCTGACATGTACCTTTCCAGAGGATCGATCACAGGAGGGAAGACTGGAAAGTGGGAATTGGACTTGGTGAAGATAGCTAGATGACTAAACTAAAAGAAGGCTAATCAAGGAGTTTCAGAGGAAGCCTGAGAAGGAAAGGGAAGAAATCCACTGGAGCCATAATTAATTAAATTCCTCCTTTGATTTTCCTTTCTTTGATTTCTCGAGAGCGACAACGGTTATAAGACACAACCCTTTCCATGCCCCAATTTTCACTGCCGAGTCGAAAGCCAGAAACTGAACATGGAACAACCGACCACAACGGCGACAGATATTCCAAACCACTTGGCCTGCTAGACTTTCACCCCGAAAGCCCACCTCACCTCTGGATTGTGGCTGTGCCCCTCTCTAGCCTCTCTAGATGCCGCCCTAGGGATCGTGCAAAGTGCGCATCGCTGTTGCCGCCGGCCCCAGCTTCTCAGTCTGCTACAAGGTCTCGATGACGGTTTGACTGGCATGCCGTGTTGCTGCGTCCCGGATGGGGTAATTCTTGGAGAGCCTCACAACCCTTGAGAGGTGGCGATCTTTTTCGCGTTCCGACTCACCGCTTGAGCTTAGAAGTCTTGTGGTTTTCCAACACGGGCCAGAATCGGAATACCGAGTATAGAATTCACAAGACTAATATGCGGCCGCGGGATTCTAGCGACTAGGTTATATATCCGCTATGCAATCCGGTCTTGGATGATGGGTGTAATGCATATGAGAGAGATGATGGGGCTCGGCATCGAACCTTGGGATCCTGAGATGCTACCTAGTTACCTAGGTAGGTAGAGGATAGAGGTTTGGAAGGTGCACAAGGGATCTTATAATTCCCACGTCGCTTCGTTGTAAAGAAGCGTAAAGAATATTTGAGATATTCTGCTGGATATCGCTCATTACCCAAGGAATCCCGCTCAGAGCTACTCCTTATCATTGGAACCTTTGAGAATTCCTTGCGGCCATGGTCTCTAGTTCCGCGTTGACCGTATGGGGGCGATGCCGCCTAGGCCCTTGCTAGCATCCCTACGAAGGGCGGAAATGCCCTCAACTGAGCTAATTGGTCACATCGAAGCGGGTGAAAGTGCTCGAATGTTATCCGTGATCCCCTGGATTGCGGGTCATCCTGGGACATACACCGAATACTGAACCTCACATGAGGACCTTCATACTACGCACCTGCCTACTTGGGGTCATAACTATATTTTAATGGAAGGATCGCAGAGCACAGGAGTGGCTATTGTTATACCCACATCGTTAGATGGGATGGATGCAATGATGGAGAGCCCCCGCAAGCTTCTACCTAGACTAGGTAACTTCTTGGGGCAGGGGAACCAAAGAAAGGAGAAGAAATTACACATGAGAAGAGCCATGGCTTGCTCATGTCATGTGGTTTGGCTTGAGAGGGGGCAGACCGCAGGCGCAAAGGGCAGGCTGATAGGGACTGAGGGGGTATTTCTGGCACGGGCTGCGTCGTCGACAATCATGGTTAGCTGGCAAGGCTGGCAACTCTCAGCCATCGGGGCGTTTCTCACTGCAGGTGCTGCCTTGGTCGGCAGTGGTGATGCCGTGGCGAGGGATCAGTTTCCCGCAGGGAGCGACTCAGTATATTCACTGGCTGGGGCCCGACGTTCGCGGTCGAGATGAGGCCGCAGTTCGGCGCGCTTGATGGACAGATATTGTCGACCTTGCTGGTGGCCATGGGTGGCCATGGGGTCGCGTCTGGGACCTCCATGGCGAACTCCCTCGCGCTTTTGTCTGTCTGGCTGGTGATGGGCAGCGCTGAGATGCGCATCGAGGCCGTCCTCCTCCTCACGAGGGCGTGCTCTGGGCTGGACCTGGCTGGGGAAGCGGTGCTGAGCTCGGCCGACAACGGGCTTGGTGTGCAGACCTTGGGGAACATCAAGGGCTATCCGATGCTGTGCCATCGGCTCGTCGGTTGGATGCACAACTGGGACGGCCGCTTGGCTGATGGGAGGTGGGCGCCCCTAGGGAGGTATCGTCTGACCATCTTTGCCCTTAAGATCATTGTCGACAGGGAGAAGGTGGAGGATTGGGATCGCTATGATTCGTCTGGATTTCTGATGCGGCAATTACGTGTGAAGGGTCAGGAATCAGGATGGACTGGACTCGGCAAGGTCCGAATTTTGTCGAGCATTACAGAGTGTAGCTGAACAGCCCCATTCAGGTAGCTAGTCGCTGGCAAGCGGTAAGCGGGAAGTGGGTTTGTGTAAGCGGACATCTCAATCTCAATCAATTTCTGCTCCCGCCGAGACTTCCCGCCCGGCCGGAATCTGAATAGCACACAGAGTGACAGCACACGGACAAAAGAACGGCTACAGAATACGGAGGCACAGAGAACCCCTGTACGTTAGCCTGTCTCTGCTTGTCGGATGCGGCAGTCTTTACGATTAGCGCACAGCAAATCCGAGGCTTGTTTGATCTCAATCCCCATCCCCACAGCTGATCCCCTTCACAGACCTAGCACAGCCTGCACCAGAGGGTCTGCTGGGATTGTCCTTGCGCGGGCGGAGACAGTGGTGGGTGGCTGTCAACAGCTAGACTCGGCAGGCCGTGAGATTCTATTTGCATCAAATGTTGTGACCGCGATGCCATTCTCGGATTTCAGAGGCTGCGAGTCTCTATTGACAGCCTAGGGTTTAATCGGCGACTGGCGTGCAATGCGGCCTAGTGCAGTTGGAGTCGGTGCGAGAAATCGGTAAGCGGGTGAGCTGCCTCTTGACTTTTCAGCTGGGATTCCTTCAGCCTACGACTAGAGGAGGGAGGAAGGGGGTGAAGGACAACGGGCTCCCCAATCTACGGGATGCAACGCAAGATGCGGCATTGCAATTGCTGCAGAACATTCGTAAATGAGGAAACCGGGCAGTGTGACGATCGACTATAAGATAGGACAGCAAGGTACCTAGGTATATATAGCTCAATGACATTCCCGTTTATCACTGTTCACTACTCTCCTATCTAGTTCTCCCTCGTCATTCCCAACCATAGGCACACCTCTCTCCTAGCTGCTGAAGTCCGTCATTCTCTCCCCTTCCACCTCAGTTAGCAACAAGACAAAAGAAGGCAACACAACACAACACAGAAGAGAGCTAAACTCCGCCGACACCCACGATGCATATCCCTCAGCTCGCCGCCACCCTCCTGGCGGTCCTCTCCTTGACCCCTATAGCCCCCGCCTCCCCAATCTTCCCCTCCGTCGCTCCCCGCCAGTGTCTCAACTCGACCAGCTCACGCCCGTACTGCTCTTACTCAAAACGATCCCCCCAATACTGCCAGGGCACAGCCTACAACGCCAGCGCCATCCGCCAGTATGTGTGCGGCGACAGTCGTTTGGGCCCCCGACGGCTACCCTCACGCGTCCCCCTTGAGACGCTGGTAGAGACCTATGACCAATTTGGCGGGCTCTGCCCAGGCGCCTTCCTGTCCACCTGGTGGAACGCCTCGGCCGTGCCCAGGCCCGGCTGGAAATGGCCCGCTGCGGACGGCTTCTCTGTCGACGTGAAGGGTGAGCCCATCAAGGGGGATCTCGAGTTGGCCGAGGGTGTGCTGCTTGATCGGTTTGGTGGCGAGACTGGCACCTATGTCAGTCCTGCGGCGTCGCCGTACATGCAACGCGCTCTGCCGCCGAGCAGCCTGATTGGGCCGACTGATGACCCGACGTGAGTCTTTCTGCTGCTGCTTCTTCTTTTTCTTCTTCCCTCTCTTCCTTTGACCGGGTGTTGAACAGACGGCTGACCCGAAAAACACAGATACCCATACAACTACCACGTGTACCGCGTGACCAAGGCCTTCACTGTGCTCGCCGGCCCCATCACTCCGTGGTTTGGCCAGCCAGGTCAGGGTGTGCAGTACCAGCTCAGCACCTCGATTCTGAAGCTCATAGAGGGAGGGTTCCTTGAGCGTGTCGACCCTGACGTCCTTGGTTCCTGAGGATTGACGGCCGGAGTACGGAGAAAAACCAAGCCGTATAGCTACCAGAAGAAGGGAAAAGGGACTTAGAGGAAGGGTAATGGAAAAGAGAATCCCAGGGACAGCCCAATTTATAAGTAATAAATATGTCAATGTGTATAACTAGACTGGGAGAACATGGTGATAAAAAGGAAGTGGGGGAAAATAGGGGAAAAGGGAAAATAGATAAAACCCGCTGCAAATGCTGCTGCAAACACCCCACCCAAGATAAGACCACCTACACCAAATAACTGGAATAAAAAAGAGAAGATTGAGTTTAAGCAAGCAGATAAAGCACCCCAACGGCCGCAACCACGAATGCGGCAGAAGCGGAACCGCGACCAAACGTCGAGGCGGCACTGCCAGGTCGCGAGGTGGAAGCCGGGTTGGAGGTGGTCGAGGTCGGCCCGCCAGATGTGGTGGTGCTGCCGGACTGCTGGGCCTGCGACTCGTTGAACTTTTGAACGACAAAGTTGGTGGCGGCGGTGGTGTAGTTGTTGAAGTAGGAGCCGTGAACCCCGGTCAGGTTGCCCCTGGCGCAGTAAACGTCGCCCCGGTCACACCAGGACCGGATCTTTGGCGAGTAGGGCTCGCAGGCCGCGTTGTCCGCCCGAGGGAAGTAGCCGATCGCGTCCTTCGCCGTGCCTTCATTCCAGGTCTGATTGGCCGCATGAGTTGGGTCCCCATAGAGGACGATAGCGACGACTTCAACGTTTTTGCATCAGTGACGTGTCAGTTGTGTTTCTACTGGCGTTTTGGTGTTTAGGGGTTCGGGGATTTTGGACAGTGTGACGTGGGGTGGGTCTTTGTAGATCTTAATGCTGGCGCCACGGAAAAATGCCCCAGCGGGCCGGCAGCCATTTGAACTTACTGTTCTTCTCATAACTTCCATCAAGGTCAGTAACCTTG
Source organism: Pseudohalonectria lignicola (assembly GCA_003049395.1). Lineage (NCBI taxonomy): Eukaryota > Fungi > Ascomycota > Sordariomycetes > Magnaporthales > Ophioceraceae > Pseudohalonectria > Pseudohalonectria lignicola. The sequence continues at coordinate 28,394 of PYSP01000170.1, forward strand.
GGAGCACTGAACCCTGTACCAGGGTTGCCGCAGATCATATCCAGAATGACGTTGGCGCCCTGGGAATAGCCAAGAAGGGCCATCTTGCTGTTAGGGCACCTTGCCGCGTAGTCCCTGACCGCGGTCGTCAGGTTGGCCGTGCCGTTGCCCACGCTCAAGAAGTAGTCGGTGAAGGTGGCCGGGTAGTCGAGAGCCGAAATGATGCTGCCGCTGACCCTCCCCGAGATGTTCCTCGCCACCATCCCCATGCGTCCCACTCCTGCGTCCTCCAGCGAGCCCCGGGCCACGAAGATCTGGAGGCCGACGGCGCATGACGTCGGCACCCCCGCCGGAGGGGACACTGTGGTGACCGTGGATGTCGTAGACGAAGAGGAGTCGGGTGTCATCGTCGTCGACGACGATGATGTGCTCGACTGGGCCACGGCCGGCGACGAGGACGCGGCGAGCAGGAGGCCGAGGCCCAGGGAGAGGAGGGGCGATGATGACACCATACTTGATATCCGGACGGGATGGCTTTGTGTGCTGTCCGGTGTGAAGAGGACTGATAGACACCGATAGACAGGAGACCACAGGGTCGAAAGAACGCACCAGAAAGAAGAGGATTGAACAAACCTATTTGTACATCCCTACCCACGTATGCCCGAGGGAATGCTCATTTTTATTAGAGTATTTTTTTGTCCTCCATATGAAGAGAAACCCAAAACCTATCCCCGTTGCATCGCACATTCATCTATCCTTCTTAGTGGGATCCGCCCATCCCCGCAGCAGAGGCCTATCCACGTCATGGATGGTGACAATGGAGTAATAAAGGCCTCTTCTGTCCTTGCTTGCGGGCTGCCGGAAATAGTAAGTCTGGGAACCACGAGCCGGGGAAACTGTCAATCGAAACGCAGGTTTACACTAGACTAGTTTAGACCAGCCTTCCGTCCTCCCGCCTGGCGGTACCGTCCGTTACCTCACCTAGGTATTTGCCTGCCTCTGTGGAAATACATATCCGCACTTCGATCGATTAACTGGCTTGTCTCAGATCATCTTGTCACCCTAAGGTACTAGTCAGTCCCTCCTTTGAAAGTCTTTGGCACCATCAGCGAGCAGCATGGCCACGTCCGCACTGCGAATGTCAACCGAAACAAACAGTAAGCCTGAACCACCAAGGTCGGATTCTGCGGGGACGGGGGCGTGGGAGGGACCCGACAGAAGCGACTGTAACAGGTAATTATCGATTACCGAAATATCAACACATGCATCGACTTGACAATTCCTGTTTGCGCCCGCGCAGCGGCCTGTTTGCCCAGAACAGCACATGGGGCCGGCTTTGGTGCACACTCGTTGCATCGAGAGGGGTGGTTGGCGGGGTAAGCACCTAATTCCGGAACTAAAAATACCGATTAAGTGGTAAGGACCGAGGAGGCCGAGCGCGGTTCTGGAGAGAGGTGTAACATTGGGTTAGGCAGCGCTTTTCAGCTGGAAGACGGTGCTAAGATTGACTGCATCAGACGACCACCTCGGACTTAGCGAGGCTTAGAAGGTTGAGAAACATAGGGAATCAAAGACCAAAAAAATAATAGAAAGAGGGGAATATAAGATCGATGCAAACAGAGCGTCGGTTACCGAATCCATGTCAAGGGCCGAGGACGAGAGAGTCATGAGTCGGGCACGTGGGGGGGAGGGTTTATTGGCTAGGTATCCCGGGGGCCCGACGCGGTATGGAGATCCAAACTGATTTTCCAGTCTGTGTTCGGGTCTGCATTTAAGAACCACTCCCAATGACCTGTCTCGCCCTTTTCCATTGGGGCGGGGAGAATTTCAATACTGCGTACGGATATGCAAAATATTTGCTGACTCACTGTACGGGATTTGAATCTGGGCTTTGCCCTTGCCAGTTCATGCATTGTTTCCCAGACTGGAAGGCCACATATTGGAGTGACTCAAACGTGTTGGATTACCTACCGACGTGGGGAGGGAGTTTACGCAGTATGTTGCGCACACCCTGCTGCCTTGACGATATTAAGAGAGCGCTGGTTCTGGTTCATGTCGTCTGGAGTTTTCTCGGATCCTCCCGTAAGCAAAGTTTCAACTCAAGAACACGATTCTGCATTTTCGTTTCCATTCCCAATCAGCCGAACCTGACTGCGTACCTACCTACTTACTCTCTGTACCTGTGTAGGAAGAAGGCAAGGCTGGAATCCCCGCCTGCGTCCGACCGCAAGAGTTCCAGTTGTTTTGTTTGGTTGTCATTTCGATTTGCCGTTATGCGTACTACTACTGCGTACCTGTTTCTCACCAAAAATATTGAATCCTAATCGTTTCCAGCCCGTGGCTCCTTTCTTTCTTGACAACAAAATGACTTCAGAAATCGCTTTACACCCCTCCCAACTTGCATACTGGCTCAGCCGACGTGATGATATGCCAGAACAGCGGCAGCGAATCGGGGGCTTTGACGGAGATGGCCATTACTTTATCGGGGTCACGGGCGAGCTGTACGAGGAGGTCTGGCCGTACGTAACTAACGTATGGATTGCTTCTAACATTGACAATAACCAGAGAGTAACACCGGAATTCCCGCACGTTAATCGGTACTACCGGTGCAAGTTTGGACGCTTGCGATTGTCGACGGGTTTTGGGATCCGGCCTGGCAGGTCGACAACGGAGGAGGAGAAGTGCCCTGCGACTTTGAAGGTCGTCATTACGTATCGGGTTGTTGGAGTGACTGTGGGCGATACTGTAGAGTCGGTAAGTTTTGATTGTTATTGTTTGCCTTTTTGCAGGGACCAGCGGAGTACGCTAACAGCGACCTTTGACCGCCCGCCATAATTAGGTGCAGCTCTGTTTTGGACACAACCACACCCACGATCTAAAGGCATGCGACGAGGCCAAGCGGAACGACGCCCTCACCACGGCCGGACGGCGATTCCTTGAAGAGGCCTGTAACCTGGATCGTGGCCAAGCCCAAACGATATGGGTGAGCGATCAGATCTCCCGTACGGTGGCGACGCGGTGCGGCATGGGGGCGACAAAACAGATCATGGCCCAAGATTGGCTCAACTGGGAGACGGCTATACGGAAGGAACGCGCGGGGGAGGCTTCGGAGTCGCATATGGCCGGTAGGGGCGGGTCGGCCTCGTGGGAAGACCAGTTGGAACCCGCCCGACCGTTGTTACCGTTGTTACCGATCCCCCAGTCTTTGGCACCCCAAATCGCGGCATATTCCCCAGTGCCCGCCGACCCCTCAATCGAGGTGGCGCAAGCAGCCCACCGCATAAACCTCGTCAACACCTTCGCCTCCCTCAAGCCCGACGCCCTCCGACCTGGGGCAGCAATCCTCGAGCTGGGCTGCGGCCAGGGCAACTGCACGACAGTCCTCGCCACTGCCGTGGGGCCCTCGGGCACCGTGACGGCCCTGGACCCTTCACCACCAGACTACGGCGCGCCCTTCACGCTCGCCCAGGCGCAGGCGCACATCAGCAGCTCCGGGGTGGGCCCCCGCATCGCCTGGCACACGGGCACGCCCTTGGCCGAGCTGCTCTCCCGCCCGGAGAACGCGGGCCGGAGGTGGGACGTGGCCGTGCTGGTGCACTGCGTGTGGTACTTCCGCACCCCCTCGTCGCTGTCGGAGATGCTGTCTCTGCTCAGCGGGCGGGCCGGCGCCGTCTGGGTTGCAGAGTACGGACTGCGCGCCACCAACCCGGCCGCTCTACCGCATGTGCTGGCCGCGCTTGCGAGGGGTTCGCTGGAGGCGCACCGTGGCGGGCAGAGCGAGGAGAACATCCAGACGCCCTTGAGTGCCGCGGCCATCAAGGCTGTGGCAGCGGCGGCAGGGTGGGAGGTCGCCGGTGAGGCTTGCCTTGTGCCTAAGGCGGGCCTTTTGGATGGTAGTTGGGAGGTCGGCACCGTCGTGGGGCCTGGGTTCGTCGAGGAGGTGGAGGCCGCAGTGGAGAGCGAGCGGGTTAGGGTTGTGCTGAGGTCTGCGAGGGATGCCACTGCGTCGGCTGTGCAGATGGTTGGCGGTGTGGACAAGGTGCAGACCATGGATGTGTGGATTGCGGTGTTGACTGAGAAGGCAGTCCCAGAATGTGGAGAGAGTGAGACAGAGGGGGTAAAGATAGAGAGGGAGAGGAGGTCGTCATAGACACCGACGGGGAATATCACGGGGAATATCTAGATCAGAAGAAGTCGCTTCATCGTCTATCAAAATAGCCAAAGAAAAAAAAAAAAGACCAAGACAAAGAAAGAGATGGAAAAAAGTACTCTATAGACGCTTTATATACAGGCATCTCATTTTATTTGGGATACATCAGTATGCTCATGGCAGACTCGCAAGATAGCGGGTGGTGGCTGGCGGGCGGGCTTAGATTGCCACGACCCCGTCAGTCCATCAAACCTCAGGCCCTTGCAACGAAGGGGGACTGCTCTCCTCCATCTCCGACAACCTCAGTGCTTCGTGCACGTCGTCGACAAAGTGGTCCTCGCCCCCGATCAAGTTGACAATTCCAGAGGACATCATCAGCCTCCACACCTGGTGGCCACCCCGCTGGCCGCGGCTGAAGAAGACGCGCACCCCCCTGTCACGATAGCCCCTGACGATCTCCTCCAACACCTGCGTGCCTGAACCATCCATACTGGTCACGCCGTGGATGTCGAAGATGACGTTACGGTTCGAGTCCTCCCGGCGCAGGCGGGGCAGCGCCGGGTGTGCCTTGTTGGTGCCGTAGAGCTCGAGCCGGCGCAGGCGCGTCTTCAGCTCGCCCGTGTTGGCGAAGGTGAGCGGCTCCGGGATTTTGACTATCAGGCAACCCTCGACGAACTCGAGCCGCTCCGGGTGCTCCTCGGCGTTCTCGTACCTGTTGGTTCCCGGCAGGCGACCGAGGATCTGGATGCGAGGGCGCGTCGAGTGTCGGATCACCAGCAGGAGGGAGAGCCCGATGCCGATGGCGATGCCCAGGTTGAGTGAGAAAAAGATGGTGGCCAGCACGATGATCAACATCAGTCCCAGCTCCTGCCAGGCTCGGATGCGCAGGAAGAAGTAGACGTCGTGGGGGCACTCCTCAATCAGCGACCAGGCGACGACGCTGATCAAGGATGACAAGACGGGTTTCTTGGGTTGAAATGCAATCATGTCAGCGGGTGAGAAGGGGGGGGGGGGAATCTCAATGGGTCATGGCCACAGCATATATATATATCACACTCACAGGGAGGTAGTAGAACAACTCCAGCCCAAAAGAGATCACCATCAGAGCAATGAAGCTGAGAAAGATGGAGCTCATAGGAGTCTTTCCTCCTGTTGACCTGTTCACCTTGCTCCTTCCGTAGCCGCCGAACGCCGGAAGGCTCATGAAGCAGGCCCCAACAAAGTTGGCTGCCCCAAGGGCAATCATCTCCCTATTCGGGCTGAGCTGGATCCCGGGGAAGATTTCCTGCCCGCCTAGGCTTTTGGCTGCCACCGACGACTCGAAAAAGCCGAGCAGGGCGATCAGGAACGATGTGCCCATGGCGTCGCGTATGTGGATCATGTGTGACGGCCGGAAGGGCCAACGAAAAGTGAAGGCATGCCCCGAGGCTGCCTTTACTGTCCCTAAGATCTCGACACCGTACTTCTCCCACTCAAAGTAGTAGGCCAGCCAGGCGGAAAGAACCACTACAAGGAACCGATCGGGGACATAGGCGACGTTGGGGTATCTCGGCTGGAGGCGGCGCTTAAGTTCCCTACATGTATAAGACACGGGACACAGACACGGCGCATTAGCCAGAGGAAGAAGATGACAGACAGGGAAGAAACAATGGTGGTGGAGGGAGCAGTGAAGAAGGGATGAAGGAGGAGTGAAGAAGGGTGAAGGAGGGGTGAAGAAGGGTGAAGAAGGGGCGAAGAAAGGGAGGATAAGGCAAGGAGAAAGTGCTTCTCATACCTTGAAATCATGATCACGCTAAAACTGACCGCAGCCACCATAAAAGTCAACTTGTGCACCTGGTCGAAGTTGTTGTACATGAACACCAGCTTGTCCATGCTGCTCCCATGGCCAGCCCCGGGTGTCTTGGCCGCCAGGCGGCTCAGCCCCAGCTCCGGGATGAGCTGGTCGACGGCAATCACCACGCCGATGGCCGAGATGAACCCGCGAAGGAAGGGTCTCGAGAGCACGCTGTCGAGGAAGCCAAGCCGCGCCAGGCCGGCAATGAAGACTGTAGACGCGGCCAGCCCGCCCACGATGCCGCAGATCTGCGCCTGCATGACGGCGTCGTCGTCGTCGCCGTGGCGGTCAATGCTGGACTTCACCACGCTGCCCACCAGCAGCGAGCCCGCCGCCTCCGGACCGACGATCATCTGGGGGCAGCTGCCCAGGAGGGCGTACACCAGGGGGTTGAAGACGAAGGCGTAGAGGCCGTTTATCGGGGGCACGTGGGCCAGATTGTCGGCGAGGGAGAGCGCCATTGGCAGGTACATGCCCGCGATTGTGATTGCCGCTATCAGGTCGCCTTTCAGGTAGCCCAGCTTGTACTCGCTCATCCACGTCACGCAGGGTATGTAGTAGGAGAGGTACCTAAAGAGATGACAAGTCAACGACAGATCAGCATGGTTCGTGTAGACAGTACTCGTAGCACTGGAGGACCATAGGGAAAGGGGAAAGGGGAGAGGGGGAATGAGGGATGGAGGGATGGAGGGAGTGACGGGCATAGGAAATGGGGTATGGAAACAAACATCAAAGCATTGTCCTTGACCCCATGTTGTTCGGCTAGTATCCTCGAGCTGCTCATCTTTCTGCTCTGGATCCTCTTAGCCCATTTCCTACGCCAGTTTGGGTCGTCACCGTGGCCCGTGATGGTTGCGAGGAAGCCGTCGATGATAGGGGTCCCAGACTCCGAGGCCGTTACCGAGGCCACAGAGCTCAGAATGCTGCCGGTGGGGCTCGACGGCCGGGGCGAGAAGGTGCCATGGTTGCAGGGTCCCTCGTGAGCATGTTCGTGGAAGTCGCCGAGGCCGCGGCCGCGCAAAAGACCCGTCGATTCGGTGGGTGACCGCTTTCGGGGAGAAGGAGGAGATCTCGGTTCGCTCGGACCGGCCTGGGCGTTGTTGTTAATTCCATCCGACGAGCCTATAGACCCCTCCGAGAGCGTGTAACTCTGCCGCAGACCGCTCGGGTTGGCCGGGGCATGATTATGGTTGGTGTTGGGGGTGGTGCTGCTGTTATTGGTATTGATATTGTTGTTGTTGCTGCTGCCCGGCAAGCCTTGATTCGGGTTTGCGTTTGTGGCCGAGTTGGTGCGAGAGGGCGGCTGGGGTCGAGGTTCCAGCCCGGATCCCATGGTTTCCACAAAGAGTAGCAAGCCTCCAGACGTACCAAAGCCACCAAAAACCGAAGAGGGAAGGAGGGGTTGCGTGTAAAAGATACAACGGGGATGCACACGGTGTTGAAGCCAACAAATTCACCCACGTGGGAAGGATAAACTTTCCGTCGTTCAGGTGGTCTTTTTGGTTTGGATTCAGGGGCACAGACACGGGAACCAGGCACAAAATTAGGCCCCGACTCGAGCACCGCCTACAATTCAGCACGGATACCGAAGTACGGAGGCCAAGGCCCGGTTTTGTGGGAGGAGGGAAGAGGAGGATAAAGCGAGGGTGGCCCGACCATCCGCCGTCAAAGCATGGGATGAGAAGCTGTCAAGTGCGGCCATACAGGCGAAATAAGGTGATGAGATAACAAATATTGGGAGGAGAAAGATGGGTATTCAAGGAGATGCTCAAGATGATACAAGCGTTACGCAGGAGATATAGTCTAGATGCACCCAAGACCGTTGGTGGCTTCCATGTGCTTGACGAGCCTGGAAACTTTTTGCTGCTGCAATTCAGCCTGACAAGCGCAAGACATGGAACACCAACGACGTTTGGGTGGCACACGTTGTCGAGGCATCAACTGGAATTGGGTTTCCGAAGGACGGCTGTGACCTACTAGCAGGCAGATGCCTGGATGGAAAAGAGAGAAAAAAAGGCCCAATGACGGAAGACGGCTTCAGGAGTGACAAACGCTAGACCGTAATCAGAGCTGATGCACCGTGGGGCTGGCACCTAGGAGGCCAAGGAACGGGTCTTGTGACGCCTCCCATGCACGTCCTAACGGAGTACGTAGCATGCGGCAAACCCCGCATTACACGTGATCCCTTGGAATGCCATTTCCTGAGCTGTCGCTTTTGGCGTTGTTACATGCGCATCCGCTGGAAATGGCAGTCAGCACCGTAGGTCTGCCCATCCTGAGATCTTGAAGGTAGACAAGGTAGAGTAGGTGAAATATTTTGCTGTCCGGGCCTCTGAAAGCACGACGAAGACTGCACCTAATAAATGGTTTTGTTGAAACTTTCTAATCTCTTCTTCTTCTGACTCAACGCGTTTGTTGTGGGTCTTCTTGCTCAACCATCAGCCATTAGCGGTGGCCGAAGCGTGCGCCCTTCAGTGAACAGCCTAGTTGGGAGAGGACTGCCCTGTGTGAAGTCCCGGCGCCCTTCAGTGAACAACGAGTTTGAGTTTGATAGAGGTTGACGGCGCACGCTTCCCCCATCTGTGACCGGCTAGGCGACCATCTTGGACTCTCTTCAAAAGCCGTGGCAAACCACACCAAATTTCTTTCTAACTTGCCTGTCTCCTTCTGTTGTTTGTGTCTTTCACCCTGCCAACTGATCGGTATCAGTTTGCTCGCAGCAGTTCCGTTCTCGGTACCAGTGCTCATTTCCCCATCCACACAGCAGCCAGCTAGGAAAATGACCTGCCTCACTAAGAGAACCCAGACCTACGCGACTCATATAATTCCCCTGGAGTGCGACGTGTACTCCTCCGTGGGCTTCCCAGCCAACTCGCCTGTTCTTCTCTTCTTCCACTCTGGTGGTCTTGTCAGCGGCGCGAGGTCACGGGTGCCTCCGTGGCTGGTTCAAGTGAGCACCCAGCTGACCTTGTTGGGCACGGAGCGGTCCTGACCTTTCTGGGCTTCTCCAAACCCCCGCGTTAGACATGTTACCAGCGCCAATGGCCATTGGTCAGTGCCAGCTACCGCCTGCTTCCCCAAGTCGACGCCAAGGGGCTCCTTGAAGATGCCAGAGCTGCCTATAGCTTTGCTAGGCATCTAGGCGGTGGCTCCTCGAGGGATGTGATTGTAGCCGGCGCAAGTGCTGGTTTGTCAAAATATCTCCTTGTCAATTTTTGTCTCGAGGCCCGGAGTGCTTCTCCTCTCCGGATTGTTCCCCTCGCCTTTCCGCCCCCCTGCCTGCCTACTTCTCTAGGTACACATCTACTGACACTCGCCCTTCAGGATTCTCGTTGGGATGCATGATCGCCCACCATACAAAGCCATTGCCGGTGGCTCTGCTCTCCATCACTGGAGTCCCAACATTTCAGCACCACTTCTTCAGCTCGTCCATCCTGCACAGTCCTCAGCCCATCACAGACGAAGAAGCCCAACCGCACATGTCTGGCCCTACATGTGTAGGAACGACCGCGACGTGGGATCCCAGGGTTTTCCGGCTGGACAAGCTCCTCCCGTCAGGAGCCAAAAACCCAGGATACAGAGCCCCGGAGCCCCGGCCTGAGGCTGAGGCTGAGGATTCGCGGGGTGATCTGTGGGAGTACTACCTGTACTGGAACAAATTCCCCTCCATGATGCGCGATACGGATGAGGGTTTCCCGACGGACATTAGCGGCACTGCAAAAGAGCAAAACAAGACTTGGCCGCGAAGCATCTTCATCCAAGGTGATGCTGACGAGTCTGTGGCCAAGGAGGTCACCATGGATACGGCCGATGCTCTGGGGAGCAGGGCGACGTTATTCATGGCTGTGGGGCAGGGCCATCTGTTCGAGGCCGAGAGCTTTATTGAGGATGACGGTGCCGGGATGGATGCTGTACGACTGGCTGTGCAGGCATTGGACAGGGCTGTTGCTGGACGGCCCGTTCAGTAACTGACCGAGTTCCCTCCCTCCCTGGCTTTTTCTTCCTTCATTCATTCATTCATTCATTCATTCATTTATTCATCCTTTCTTCCTTTCTTTCTTTTTTTGGTTTCTTTGTTTTACCCCCTCCGGCTGTCCAAACAAAGTATTTCCTTTTTATGTTGGTCTGGCTTATCACCTCAACTGAATCGAGGTTTCCTAGAACACACCATTGGCAAGTGGGGGTGTGCGCTTGTCAAGTAATTTTATCCATGCATAGAAGAGGGATATGACAAGCCCAGTAAAGAAGTTGAGGAAAGCCAAGAAGGCGATGATCCCGCCCAGGTCCTCGGCTAGAAATAAGTCTTGCCACTAAAGACCTAACTTCTGCTGTTGATGATTATTGCTCAGGCCGCAGGGATTCCAGATCATGCCACTACTACACCGTCGTAAGATAGCTAGTTCTAGCTTTAATTTTCCGCCTCAAGTACGGATCATCCAACTCAACGTACTCCTCTCGTAGCTAGCGGAGCACCAGCCTCTCGGGCAACGGAGGCACAGACGCTACCCAGACTGGGCAGCGCTCCGGGATGAACGTCGTCGGCGTTCCATCGTTGGCGCGCTCTACTGGAGGCGCCCCGCGTCGAAGACCAAGCTCAAGGCGCTAGTCAGACACACTGACAACGCCCTCAAGGAACGAGGCCATCACGGCATCGCGTTCCGATTCGTCCCGATTCCCGTCGAAGGGCTTGGGAAGCAGGTGCAGCGCCCAGGCTGGGTCAGAGCCCTTCCGTCAGTACTCGGTCTCATAGGATAGGAGAACACCTAGGTCGACCACGAAGTTCGCGTACATTCGGTAGCAGGACCTCTGTGGTATGTCGCGCCAGCGCCACAGCCGCGTGTTGTGCCGTCAGGCTAACGGTACATGCATATTCTAGGGGTGATGAACGACCGCCACGTGAGGGCAGTATCCCCCAGGCTATTCATGAAGGGTGGCGCCCGCCTCTAAGGAATGGCCCGGCAATGTGGGTACGCATGACGTTGAGGCATGGCCTGATATGTGCTCGGGTAGCGCAACAGGTAGCCAGCTAACTTCACCTACCAGAAGTGATAACAATGAAGCATGGTGACGATATGTATGAAAGTGTTACTCAAAATATAAGTAAACGGTACACATCACAGTTCACTGGCAAATTCGACATATCGTACCTGGAAGTGCTCACTCTTTTGCAGGGAACCCGTCAGCAGGTTGTCTCGCGTCTCGGAGCACCAGCATCCACGAAGAGGTCTGCAATGGCTTTAGATCCCACCAGTATATGATCCTGCCACAGCCGCAGTTGAACCCTCACCACCATCTCGACTTTCTCGGCCGCAACTTGGACGTGAAAACGTGGCCGACAACGGTCTCGACGGGGTTACCAAAGCAAGCGACTGGCGAGGATTCCTCTAGAACTCACTCTCAGAAGAGAGAATACGATGCAAAGACAGACAGAACGAGAAACAGCAAAATTGGTTCGACGAAGTACATCAAGGTGGGCCATGCGGCAAGCAAACCAGATCCCGCCCGCCGCAACCATTCACGGCGCCCTACATATCATCATAGCCAAAGACATCCCTAACGCCTTCGCCTTCGTCGGGTGTGACGGCAAGCTCGAGCAGCTCGTTGGCCAGCTCGGCCGTCTCCGCGTCAATGCCGGCTTCTAACACGAGATCCTCCTCGGCGAAGTTGAGCCGGGCAAGCATGAGGAGGTAGCGTTGGGCTCCACCGAAGGAAGCCGCCAGTTTGGCTGCCACGCTGTTGCTATTGTTGTTGTTGCTGCTGCTGCTGTTGTTGTTGTTGTTGTTGTTGTTGTTGTTGTTATTGCTGTTGCTGTTATTATTGCCGCTGTTGGGCTTGTTGCTGGTGTGGTTGTCTGCAGTTGTGCCGCCGGCCTGGGTCTTCCCCGCCGACCCCGTGCCGGTGCCAGGGCCGGTGCCGCTTTCCGCAGACGATGTCGTCACGATTGTGTGGAGGAGGAGCACGGAGGACGAGATAATGGCGTGCAGCAGTGGTGTGGGCGGCCGGCGGTCTGCAGCCGCAGTGGCAGTGGCAGTTGCAGTGGCCGTAGGAGCTAGAGTCGCTGAAGCAGCGTGGTTCTGCTTGTCATCAGACACCGCACGGAACACAGGTAAAGGCGCTGCATTTGAGTGGGCGGCGGCTTGGGTTTGATCCGGGTCGACCTGTTGCTCCAGCTGCCCCTGGCCCCCACCGGCTGCTGGCTTTGGGGAAGTGTTATCGTCGTCCACATCTCCTGCAGACGAGAGAAAGGATGGCGGCACATCCATGTCGTACAGCATGTCGATGGTGTTGCTGAGGGCCACAACAAGCCGGGGAACAGCGTGGTCGCTCTCTACCAGCTTCATCAACCCAAATGGGCTCCGCGCAAACGCTATCAGGGTCTCGATGGCTGCGAGTTTTACCTCGCAGTGCCGCAGGCTGCCGAACGATACAGAGCGGGGTGGATCAAAGAAGGAGAGGGATATGCGGTCAATCATGAACCTGGCGATCATGTTGACGTCCTTCGCCGGATCCTTGGTGATGGGTCCGATGGAGGTAGGCGTGACTGATGTGCCCAAAAGCCCCAGGACGCCCAGGAAATGCTCAACCTTCTGCTTCGAGGAGAGTAGCGACGCCAGTGTCTCGGGCTGCACCATGCTCCAGAACTGAGTCTGTGGCCCTTCCGGTTCGGCGGCCGATGCCGGGTCGCCATGGGCGTCAGGCATTGAGGTCGACGGAGGGGACCGAGTGGTGCAGCCTAGGGCGGCAAGGTACAGCAGGGAAAGGATGTTGACCGTAGGGATGTATAGCAGCATCTGCTGAAGCGCGGGGTCCGGGTAGTTGGAGAGGTCTCCGCCCACGCTTGCCAGTGTTGGAATAGTCAGGAGGTCGATAGTGGCCTGAGCGACCGGCAGAAGGTGAGAGATGATGTGAGGGGCGACCTCAATCGTCTGCAGCTGCAGCGTGAAGGAGACGAGGGCAACCAGCTCGTATATCGGCTCGTAGTACTTTTCGTGGAGGCACTGCGACCACATGTCGATCACCATCTGGCAGAAGTCGATCAGGAGACGCATCGGATTGTGCGGTATACCCAGCAAGGGAAGCCTGGAGAATATATATGAGGCAAAGCTCTGGGACGGGTCTGAGGGGAAGGAGAAGCGTGCGAAGAGGTCGAACGTGAGAGGTTGACGGTGAAGCGAGCTGTGGTCCAGCGCAAGGGTTAAGAACTGCGAGGTGGTTAAGGGAAACGGACCGGGGAAGGACAGAATTCCCGTTAGTTTCTTGGTCTCATCAACAACGCAAAGTGGTTGGATGGCAGTCATCGGGGAGCGGACCCTCCTCACTTACATCAAAAGGAGGTGAAGCGGCGGTAGCCCGAACACTAGCAGAAGATGGCTGGCCTTCTTGATGCGGGTGGTGAGCATCGGGCATGCCAATATCGTCCACCTCGAGCTCCAACAGGGGGCTGTCAACAAGCGGCCGTTTGCGCTTCCCCTTAGTCGGCGTCTTCTCGACCGCGGCGGGGAGTGCAGGTGGGCCGATATCCTTGCCCCGCCTGCCCAGCCCCTTGCTGGGGCTGGGGACGAGTTCGATGTCGTCGAATCCATCGGCGACGGCCCAGTTCGACCTCATCCCCACCCCACCCCCCTTTTTCGGCGTGGTTGCGCCCGCAGGTCCACCCGCACCTGCACCTGCGCCTGCGCCAGTGCCGGCTTGCCTTGTTACCATCTTCTCCTTCCTGGTCCGCCCTAGCTCGGTCTGCAGGTCCTGGCGAGCAAATTCCAGCTCCGTGGTTGCCATCTTCTCGGCCGTCATGGCCTGTTCGGCAAGGCGTTCCTGTTTTGCCACCTGCTCGGCATTTTGTTTCTTGAGACGGGCGATCTCGGCCTCGTGCACGGCTTGAGAGTCCTGGTACTTGTTGCGAAGGAGGGAGGCTTCGCCCTTGGCCGTGGTGAGGTCCTTTTGCAGGTTGCTCAGCTGCGCCTGAAGCTGAGCGATGATGTCATTGCCATCAACAGGTGGTGTCGCGCCGGCCGCGAGGCTTTCTGTGGCGACGTATCCGCCGGCTTGTTGTCGCGAGCTAGGCCTGGCGCCGAACTGACTGGGGCCGTGGGGAGGGAGAGGAAGAGGGGTGCGAGCCGCAGGGATCGGACGAGGAGGTGGGGGTCGCGAAGAGGGCGGAACGTTAAGGATTCGACTGCCCGTGATCTGTGCGGAAGCGGCGGCGGCTTGGGAGGAGGTCGGGTATCGGGGACGATCAGAGAGCGTCGGTGGCGGCTGGGGCGGCCGATTCCATTGCGGTCGAGGCGGCACAACACTGGGGACAGCTCGGGTCTGCTGTGGAGGTTGCAGCTTGGCCGTGTGCTGGGCAGTGTGATGGACTGGGTGCTGGGCGAGTTCATCAAAGACAATGGTATCGTCGAGATCGTCGTCCTCGAACTCGAGGCCACGGTCCTGGTTCACATCTTGCTGCGGCGACGACAATTGCGGTAGCTGTGCTAGTTGGTGTTTCAGCTCTGGCATTCGCCGTGGCGGCTGTTTCTGGGTCTGATCGAAGTGGTGCGCTGCTTGGGTGAGCTGGATTGCCTTGTTCTCTAGCTCCTGCAGGGCATTGTCTTCCAAGTCGTCGAAGCCGTCGTCCGAGAAGTCATCCATTTCCACCGCTTATGGAGCAGGGCCCCTTCCACGAGTGCCATCGAGAATGATCATCAGTGGAATGGGAATAGGCCCCTTTGAAACAAAGGAACAAGCCTTTCGCCTTCAATGTGTTGTGCTCGTTCCTCGTCCACGACAGAAGTGGGATTGATGGCGACCGTTACCCCACCTACCTCCTGAGGAAAATCCATTTTCACAATCCTCAACAGACGCGTCTCGGCACGTCGGCGTTGTGGCCCGTGCGACCGGCTGTTGCCGTGGTTAGGGGGGTAAATTGGGGTCGACGGAACGGAGGCCGGACAATGACACAAATCCTGATGGAACTTCAAACTTTGCAATATGAACTACTCGCCTTTCTGCCTACGCAGTAGGGAACTACAAAATTAACCCAAGGCAGGTTTCCGCACACGTTTTAATTGCCTGGAAACCAATGCTGTAGCATGTCAAAGGTGTCGGAGAACCCCCGCCATAATGAAAACATCCCGCCTTATGCAGTACGCCAGCGAAGACGTAGAATTCCATCCTTACCAGCCTCCAGAAGACTAGAGCTATCAAGAGAACTTGTACGGATCACGGATGTAATCGTGTGCCTCCGCAGCTTTGGTCCGCATTATTCTCCGTAATTTCTACCATTCCTGCCATGCCTCGGAAAATAACTCCGAGTGCTCCGGAGCGGACAGTGTTTCGCCCCGTTTACAGTTGTGGTTGTGGCTGAAGCATGCTTGGCGGGATGATGTGGAATAAAGTGGCCCGTCGTTGATTTTGCATGTGATCGTGCTGGTCCTCTTCTTGTGTCCGCCGACGATAGTACTAATTAGCATCTCAAGACCCAACCCACCGGATGATACGGGCAATCATGCATTAATTAATCCTCCAAAATTGAGGTCGCGGCAGCGTTGGGGTGCCGCGGAGGGCAAGAGGGCAGTCAGAGGCAACATTCGGCTGGTCTAAATAATCCCTAAATGTACCTTCCTACGCAGTAGGAGACTGTAACGTACTCGCAGTAGTAGAGCCTACCCCAGGTAGCCACGAGGCCTCGACACAGGGGATACCCCACTTGGATCGAGACTTAGAAAACAAGCACGTAACCCGTACTCCTATTGTAATAGATAAACTGCGAGTAGGTGATAGAGGAAGATGTGGCGCTTTGATGTTGGGCCATTCCTAGGGCAACCTGCCTTGGCATCAGAGAAGGTTGAGCAGCGGCAACTGATCTCATGTCTGCCTGGGATGACAACGTGGACAACAGGGAAGCTCTCTATCGTGCGTGATACGGGGATTCACAAACTCTTGATCTGTCGAGCAGTACTGAAACGACGGACTAGCCTGGACTATCTACTTGTAGTCTCAGCCTCTTGGAGTAGTATGTACTTGTAAATAAGTAGATTGGATATCTTATTGTGCGAGCGGACATCTGGCACCCAAAAGGAGAGGTGGCCTGCATCTTCCATCTTCCATGCTAAGTCTGCTTTGCTGACAGATCAGGCGATTGAATGTACAATTCGTACGCACGGATACATTGTGGGGAACTCTTCAGCCCGCACCTTCGGTTTGCCCGAGCCACCGGTTGACGTCGACAGGGCCCAGCCAGTTATGGGATGCGCGAAAATCCTTGACCTTCCATTCACTCGCGACCGGAAACCTGGCCAGCCCTCCTGGACAATCTTCTGCTTCTCCTTCGCAATCACGGCAAAACTGCCAATTCCCTACACGCAAGACGACTGAATCCACACGATAACTACCTCTCGCTCTCGTTGCGGGTTTCCCCTCTGCGACTTTAAAGCACAAGGCGGAGCCGCGCCACAGCAAACGGCTGGCCGGTTTTTACAGTGGGCGGCAGAAGTAGCCCGTCGCAACCCCGACTGACCAAACACCTAGCTCCAGCGACCTTAGCTCGTTCCGCCGCTCCCCCACGTCATCACACCGAACCTATCTTACCTGCCTGCTTCACCTACCCTACATAACGGCCTACACCCACGGACCTATCTACCCAGCTAGAAGCAGCCAGCCTATGGTCAACTGTCCGCTCCAATCGAAGTTTTTAATTTCTACCACGCCCTCCCACGCCCTCCCACGATCCTACCTCCTAAATCGTTGTGACTGCGAGCTTCCCGGGCTACGAGACAGCGCCAGTCGAGACAATGGCCAAACGCAGAGGCGTCAAGTTTCCCCACCGCGCAAATGGAAGCTCCGATGGTCGACGATCCAGCTTTTCAGATGTCAGTGAAGAGGGCTCGCCGAGCAAAACGAGGTCAGGGAGTGTGCTGAACGACATCCAAGAGGTACGTCGAGATTAGTGAGGGAAGACTTTTCTTCTTGCTTTTTTGCCGTCTAGCAGGAGGCATTGGAACATGCGAGACCATGATAGGGACGAAGCCAAGGCAAGATGCAGGGCCAGGACGAGGACGAGCATCAGAAAGAGAGGAACAAGCAATAGCAGCTAACAGAAACCCCTCAACTCTGTAGAAATCGGCGAGCCCCCAAGAACAAGCGACAGCCGAGTACGAGAAGAAAAAGGCCAACTTCATTACTCGGACATTTTGGACCTTCGTCATGATCGCCATCTTCTTCTCAGCGCTCTTCATGGGCCACATCTACATGATCCTGATTGTGACGGCGATCCAGATCATCTCGTTCAAGGAGGTGATCGCGATAGCCAACGTTCCCAGCCGGGCCCGGCAGCTGCGCTCAACAAAGAGCCTCAACTGGTACTGGCTTGCGTCGACTATGTACTTCCTGTACGGCGAGAGCGTCATCTACTACTTCAAACACATCGTCCTGGTCGACAAGGTGCTGCTTCCGCTGGCAACGCACCACCGCTTCATCAGCTTCGTCCTCTATGTCATCGGCTTCGTCTTCTTCGTGGCCTCGCTCCAAGCCGGCCACTACAAGTTCCAGTTCACAAACTTCGCCTGGACGCACATGGCCCTCTACCTGATCGTGGGCCAGGCACATTTCGTCATGAACAACATCTTTGAGGGCATGATCTGGTTCTTCCTGCCTGCCGCCCTGGTCATCACCAATGACATTTTCGCCTACGTCTGCGGCATCACCTTCGGCCGCACCCAGCTGATCAAGCTGTCTCCCAAGAAGACGGTGGAGGGCTTCGTTGGCGCCTGGGTCATGACTGTCATATTTGGCGTCATCTTGACCAACCTGTTGATGCGGAGCGATTATTTCATCTGCCCCGTTAATGTGAGCGAAATTCTCCTTTGGTTGGACGTCCTAATTGTCCTTGGTGTCGACAGTATGCTAATATCGCGGACGCACCCCCTTTTCCTCCTTGCCTCTCAACAACAGGACCTCGGAGCGAACATCTTCACCGGCCTCTCTTGCGACCCGAACCCTGTCTTCCTCCAGACGACATACACCCTCCCCGAGTTCTTCTTCCTGCCGCCCAACTCGCCCTCCATCAGCGTCACGATGGCTCCGATGCAGATCCACACCCTGATATTCGCAACCTTTGCCTCTCTGATCGCCCCCTTCGGCGGCTTCTTCGCCTCGGGACTGAAACGCACCTTCAAGATCAAGGACTTTGGCCACTCGATTCCGGGCCACGGCGGTATGACGGACCGCATGGACTGCCAGTTCATCATGGGCTTCTTCGCCTACATGTACTATCACACCTTCATCGCCACCCACAGGGTCGGCCTCGGGAGCGTCATGGAGGAGGCCATCACTGGCCTCACGCCCGATGAGCAGATCGAGCTCATCCGGGGTATGGGGAGGTACCTGGCCAATCAGGGGCTTGTCGGCCCGGAGGTATGTGTGACCCTGCAGCTCCTCAGCAGTGTGTTTCAGTGTGTTTCTAGGGAGTCTATTTGCTAACGGCCTACCTTCTTCCTTTGTCCTTCCACCCATCACTTACTCGCAGGTTTTATCGTGTCTGGATGCTGCGCTACCATTGAGGAGATAGGCCCTCCCTTGGACGGCACCACTCTGTATCCTCTGACTTATTACCTGTCTGTGCGTGCCACTGTGTTTATGGGCTGCCTCACGGGCTTCTCTCTTGGTGTTAATATGTCGGTCACGAAATCTAGTGCTTCTTTGCTCGGTTTGATGAAATGGCAGCATTTTGGACAGCATACCGGGGCAAGTGGATGCCCTTTGATTTGCTCTTTCTTCTTTCCTTTTGTCGGTTGCTCCCCTCATAGCCTACCAACCTACCTACATACCTGCATACATACCTATCGTCCTATCTTCCTGTCTGCCTACCTACTTACGTTATAGAAGAAAAGCGGGTGAAGAGGGCACACCCCACCCCCCGAGAAAATGAAAAGCATGTTGTTTGCCTCAGCTTAACGGTGGGGTGGCGACAACACTCTCAGCCACTCACCCCCTTTAGGCCTCCTTCTCGGCCTTTCCCTACTTTCTTGTCTGGCGGCGGAAGCGCATCGTCTTGCAGCCCTGCTCCTCGTGGAATGAACCACACGCTCTTAACATGTTCTTCATTGCCTAAGGTATGTAGCAAACTAGTTCATCTCTGCGATTGCTGGATTATGGCCACATGGTGGCCTGCCTGTCATGATACTCCCTCCCCTGAGATTCCCTCCCCGTTTCTCTACACTGTGCGGCATCGAGAAGACCTCTCCTCCCGAGGGCGGCAAGTTTGGTGGTCAATAAAAGATGAGCGCCCTCACCTCCACACTCTCCCGCGACCCATCCCAGTCGGCAGTGTCCGGGTCGACAAAGGCGGAGTGAATCGCCCTCCGCGCCACACGCCCGCTGTCGTCGCTGTCATAGCACTTGATGAGGAGCACCTCGTCCGGCCTCTGGCGGTGCTTGAAGAACCAGTCGTGCTGCCGGGCCGCGCCGTTGGAACCGGGCGGGAGGACCGTCCATGTCTCCTTGCTGTGCGTTGCGTACTGCACCTTAGCCGCCACGAGGTGCTCGTCTGGCACGGATTGGGATGAGGCCACGGCCAAGGGGTCCTTGATGATGGTGGTGATTGGCCGCCAGATCTGCGTAGGTATCGAGTAGTTGTCGGGGTTTTATGTCAGTCAGTAGTACGGGTACCTAGGGGTCATCGTACGTCTAGGCGGATGGATCTGCCCATCACTCTGTCTAGCAACCTGCTAAGGCAAAGTGCGGTGTCGGGGAAAGGGAGAACTCCTCACGTTGATGATCTGGAAACGCCTCTTAAGCAGCTCGTCGGCTTCCTCCGGTAGGTAGAAGTGCGCCTCGGCAACGGCACCGCCGTAGGACTGGTCTATATGAGCCCGGTGCAGAGGCCCTCGGCTGGCTGCGTTGCCCTTGCCGAGCTTGTGCCAGTTTGTCGGCCCACGGCGAACGCGGTGACCAAAGATGTGAATGCGCGAGGCGCCTGTGCTGAGCGAGTGAGTAGCAACGTGAGCGAGTGATCATCGGGTATGAATGGTGGCCTAGCGGGCGGACCGTAATTACATCAAAGACGAATAAGTATACAACCGATCATTCAACTTACAACTCCTTGTAAAGTTCCTCGCATTCGGCGTAATACTCGGTCTTGATCCGTGCCTCATCATGGAATCCGACGTCTACCACCCCTCCATACTTGCTCTCGTGACGGTACAGCTGAAATCCATGGCTGTCGAGGGCGTACTTGTACTCTTCGCCCGTGATGTCCCTGACCGTGGTCTTGACTGACACTATGGGTCTCTCATTCGAAACCTCGGCGCTTGGTATTGGGTAGATGTGAGCATGTGGTGGTACCTGTTGCTGTAAACTTGTAACATATTTGGGGGGTGGGACTGAAGCCCGTGGAATCTCACCTCCCTACAACCACCGGAGTCGGAGGTGACCCATCTCCCGGGTCGTCGTAGTAGTACATGTCAGTGACAACATTATGCCGTGGGTGCTTCACCTCAAAGGGTGATGAATCGGTCGTCGACTTTTGGGCAATAACCAGATTCGTCTCCATTTTTGTCCTTGTTTGAATTCTTAGTTTTCGTGGCTTGGTAGGAAAGAGCCAAAAGATGCAAGTTGAAATTGTTACCAGAGTGGCCTCCCGGCAGGACGCGGGTGGGTTTAAGGCGGGGATAAATTAAGTGCCCTATAATTATCATTTCCTGATTATCTCAGCTCTCGAGCTAGGAGTGGCATCTACCTATATCCGTATGACTGCCGGCTACGAAATAGAGCGGCAGCTGCCCTCAATGAGAGCCCCCACGTCGAGCAGGACTGCTTGCAATTTTGTAAACATTGGGGTACTTCTTAATAATGCCAACCGCCAATAAAGTTTCCTATGGCAAAGAACGACAGACCATACAACTGACCCTCACTTGTACTCGCCGTACACCTCGAGAATGGTCAAACCCCCTTTTTCTAAGTTCCAACCAAGCCAGAGTTTGATATCGAATGGCGAGAATCTATCCCCTCTCCTGTCCTGCTTCTTCGCAAAACCCAAAAAAACTGGGTCCGAATTGGTGACCTCGTCGCCACTACCGGTCTTGTTTTCTGAGTTGTTCCTCCTGTAATTACCGTCTTCAGAGCTGGGCGCCGCTGACCGCGCTGAGCCTAGGTTGCCATGCTAGGGTTTAAAGATGGCGACACCACCATTTGATACTTGCAACTTCCGAGGCTTCGCCCATTTGTTCACCCCATCTGTGGCTTGCCTGTCCCTTTTGTTTCGAATGCAAATGCCTTCCCAGCCTGGCCGCTTCGGAATGGCCTCTCTCAGCCTGGTGATGAAGGGGTTGTCTTCTTCTTCAAAGTAGATCCAAAGATTTGCATAATTACCACCAGATGGTCTCGGGGAACCACTCCAAAGTTTCGGCTTCTCCCATGATGCTCCTGGATCGCTCAACTAGCCATCTTAGCCCTTCCCGGACCGCCTCTGGTTGTTCAACTTCCAGCCAGGCCAGGCTGCACGCATATTCGCCCAGGACGGCCTTGACGCTCCCAAGATTCTCGACAAGGGATGGTGCGCACTTCCCCATGGTCTGTCGGAATTCCTCTCCGGCTCTTGTGGCGACGCCGTAATCTCCAGCCATTGCGGCATAGACTGCCCGATGACAAGGCAGCTCGTGTCCGTAAAGCCTCCCCTTCAATGGGGGCGCCTCCAAGTAGCAGGCCGCGAAGCTCCCACCATTCTTGCAGGGATCTTGGGACTGGCAGGCACTAGTATAGATGCCCACGACCCTGTCGGTCAGTTCTAATGCGCCTCGGACCAAGCCCTCGTCTTTGTCACGCGTCCCGATTTGGGAGTCCGCTTTTGCCAGTGCCACGAGTGCTGAGACACGATAGTTGAGATACTCTCTGGTCTCTGGAAGAACGTCGAGGAGCCTGGGGCTTGAGGTGCACTACTTCTTCGTCTCATCGTAGCCTCTGATACGGTCATAGGCCAGCTGGGTGCAGCTGAAGATCAAGAGGACAAAGTCGCGGCTAATAGTGTCCCCGACCGACCTTAGAAGCCCGATCAAGACGTCGACACCATCCTTGTCTCGCCCTGCGTGCGCACACTGGTTGAAGAGCAGCTCGCAGGCATAGTTGAGGCTCGACTCTTTGAATACACCGCTCTGGAGATGCCTCGTGATGGACTCTTGTAGAATCTCAATGGCTTCGGTGCAGCGCCCGGAATTGGCCAGATAAAGGGCAGGGTGTTCTGCCCGGAAAGGTGAAAAGCGGTATGGGCCCCGTAGTTGGACTCCAGGAGGGCAACGTACTCTCTCACCAACCTCTCTCGAGTCTCGGCAACTGGGTGGATCCAGCACATGGTTTCCCATTGCCGGTTGGTCCAGAGGCACCTCCTATATTCCAGGCCCCCGTTGGCCTTGCTCTCTGTCATGATCTTCTCTGGTATGTCCTCCCAGCCGCTTTCATTACGCATTCTCTGAAGCAAGCACAACTCCAACAGAAGGTTATGATGAAACCCCATCTTCTGGGTGCTTGCTGCATCCTCCTTTCCCGTCCCTTCTTTATCTGAGTCATCCGACTCCGTTGACTCCGTTGACTCCAGGGCGGTGGCCTCCAAATTCTCGAGCTCTGCTTGGATTTCCTCTTCCAGCTTTCTTCTGCTCGCTGTTGAACCTGGTTCGCAGTGCTCAGACAGGAGTTCGAAGCAGAGAAGGTTGCTGGCCTGGAGCAGATTGACAGCCTGGAGTGGGCTAATGGTAATTAGCAGCCTTGGACCTCCAGTAGTCTCGTTCGCAGATGGCGAGCTCTCCGGCTTGTTTGCCATATTCAATCGACCGAACTAGAAGACAGCCGGCGGCATGCTGGATGATGTGACGATCCGACGTCAAGGTGGCCTTGGTGCTATACTCGCAGGAGTCAAGAGAGTCCCAGATCCACTTGCAAAGACTCTGCAGACTCTCCCTATGACGGTCGCTACTGGATGCCCCGTAGAGGGCTGCGAACAGAAGATGATCTTGTGTTGGTATCAACGTTCTCTTCTCGGCGTTCTCTGTCGAGGACGGCTTCAGGTGCGCCCGGGCAAGCCGTGACTCCCACGCCTTCAGATGTACCAGGTACTCGCTGGTGGAAGCCGGCGATAGGCGAATGCCCTGGCAGCACGGCAGACCATTCTTCAGGAACCAGTGGTACTTGGACAAGGATGAGCCCGACGTCCTGGTGGCACACTCCCAGAACTTCCCCCTCCTCCTTTCGAGCACCTCTCGAAGTATGCCCGAAACAACTCCTCAGAGATGTCGTTATTGGAAGCCCAACAACGTCAGGATGGAAACCTTGTGCGCCTCAGCTTCTGTCTCTGGTTTCAACAGGTTGACAGACAGATCCCATGTTGTAAAGACGGTCTTCGCGCTTCTTTCAGTGCTGGGGCCACGTGGTCGATGTACTCCCAACCCGCCGGGGCGCTGTCAAGAATTTCCTCCATTGTCTCCTCACTGCTTTGGAACTGAGCCAGAAAGTCCCGAAATTCTTCCATGCCGGAAAGCTCGACTGTCCAACCTAGCCGACATGTGTCCGAGTGTCTGCTGGTGAGCAAACGAGCAAGGCTCGTCGCAGTTGTCGAATATAAGAAGCTGCGGCTCGTCCCTTGACGGCAGCAGCTCCTTGACACACTCGACCCTCAGGTCAGCCGTATCAAAGACCTTGTCCGGGCATTTGGCGTCCGATATGAAACCAAACCCATTTTCGGCCAGCTGGGCAGAGTCCGCGTCGACCCAAAACAGCCCCGAGTATCTGTTTCTCGCCTTTGTCTCCCGACAGTACTCGAGGGCGAGCTGTGTCTTGCCCTGTCCACTCATCCCCTAAAGTACGACCACACGGGCCTCGCCCCGGTGCTAGGCTGCCATGGCGTCGTCTATCCTCCTCATTATATCCTCCCTCGTCACAAAAGTCTTGACTTGTCTGCGGGGGACAGTGTTGAAGCTACGGCCGCTCAAGGGGTGAGTATTCCTTGTCGGCAGCCCGGTGATGGTCGGCGCTGAGGCTGACGGTGGGGTAATAGGAGGTGACCAGGAGGAAGAAGTAATCTGCCAGAGGACGAGGTAGCTAACATCCTCGCTCAGAGTCTTTGAGATGTCCATAATGCGCTCGTCGTTTGAGATGGCCTTGAGGGCCTTGATGATCCTCATGGTTGAGGGTCGTTGTCTTTGGGCAAATAGTTGTCCAGGAGGGTCATTAGGTTCTCGCAACGTGCTTGAGCGCCGGCGAGCAGTCCCGCGATGAACTGTAGGGAGTGACTGCCGGCGGAGTTGGATCCCGTTCTGAAGGTCGGAACTGATGTCTTGCAAGCATGAGTTTAGGAGCTCGATCCTCCTGAGGAGCCGGGCCAGTGGTTGTGGAAGGTCGAGAGCGGAGCCGTCAGAGCTGAACCCCTTGTTGAACCTGTAGATGTGGTGGCCGATGCGGTGGCCGATGCGGTGGCCGATGCGCACGCCCAGCTGGGCAAACTCGACGGCCGAAGCGGCGACCTGGAACGCTGTAACGGGATCCATAGAGGGTTTAGAGTAAGGGCAGCGTTTAATGGGGCTTCGTGGCTGAACTCAAGTCAGGAAAGGGATAATTAGGGGAGCAGTGAGGTAAGACTGAGCCACGGGGAGGCATGACGCGGCTTGGGCCTTGGGGGGAACACAGCTTGATTATGTATGACAATATATGCTGGTGGGAAACATGAACTCACTCCCAGGCTCAGACGTCCTACTGCAGACCGCAGCCACTTTCAAATACTCTTGGGAGGGCGGAGCAGAAACAAACATCTGAAGAGAGCATCCAAGGACTACTGCAAGTCTGTCCGGCAACACTCCGCAGCAACAGGCAGCAGCAGCGGCAGCGGCAGTAGCAGAAGCAGGTTGAATGAACATTTCTTGCAGCAAAAGTCTGTCAAACCCCAGTCCCTTGAACGGTTGCATCGCCCATCTGGGATCATGCAGATCAACCAACACGTCTGCAGCACTTCTGGAAATGATGGGTGGCGATTGGCTGAAGAATATGCTGTTGGTTTTGAGGTGCAGCTGCGGGACAATCAAAAAGCGGGCGATGTTTGCCTGTTGAGGTCTAGACTCCTGACTCCTGACTCCAGATCCGACCTTGCGTCTGGGGTGGAAATACCACCTGCAGCCAGATCCGGCGAGTGTCTGGACCAGTGTGTAGCTGAGAAGACGCGGTTACTTGTGGGCCGGTCTATCGGTGGCACCAATACCAATCGCGATATCTACTACGCAGGAATCCAATTTTGCACAGCCCAAGAAAACACTACAGCAAGGAATCTTGTTTTCTGTCGGTGTTTTGCAGGCTTGCATCGGTTCTCCTTGACATGATAATTACTGTACATCTGGTGCCGACGATGCGCTCCGGCGCTGCCCGTGACAGTCATTGTGGGACGTGGGGGTCCGCCCGCCTAATGTCCTTCCCCGCATGGGTGCTGGCGAACTGCGGGCCTAGGTACCTACTGGGGCGGGTAAGAGGTTGGGCTGGGCCGGGCGGATTTGAGTAGCGCGTGGCATCGTTGGGCTGAATGTCTCAGCGATACATGGTTTCAATGATCGCAACCCTGCCTAGCCTGGTGAGCGGAAGCAAGCAGCATGGAAAACAGAAGGGTACATCATACGTGGCCCGACACCCCGAGGCGCAGGCTACGTGCTTAGACGTCCCGTGCTGTCCTTGTTGGAAGTGGAGCCCAAGTTTGGCAATGTGATATCTACACCTCCGTTTGCTAGGCAAAAGGGGCTCCAGCTGCCATGTTGTTCCGCCTCCTAGCTCGGCTGTTGACCACCGGAACCCTTTCAAGTTTGATAATCTCCACCGTCTGCACCGCGTTGCCGTCCTTGTCAATCTCAAGATGCGGCAGCCGCTGAGGCTCCAGAATGTAACGGCCCCTCCACTGGACGAACCAAAGAATGAACCACCAGCTGAGGCCTAGCCCGACGAGGCACCACCCGACAGTGGGCCCAATCCAGGAAGGTACCGTGTTTCCTTGGTCCGCCGTCGGAGGTACAAAGGCAGCAAACAACAGGAATAGGAGCGACACCGTGGCGATCACCGTAGGCAAGGGGTCGAGCCAGGGCGTCCACTGGACCTTGTCGTACCAATTCCTTCCAGACTCACCGCGGACCCAAGCGTCCACCTTGAGGTACAGCAAGCCCGACACGGTGAGAAGGCCCATGATGCCGATAATGAGGTAGGTCTTGAGGTAGGTGAGCAAGTTGTACGCCATGCGAGTCGACTCCATGCCCAGGCCAACAGAAACGACGAGCAGCGTTGCAAAGGCCCAGTGAAGGACGGTGGCCGCGAAGGGGGCCTGCTCCAGGTGGCTGTCAATTTCATCTGCCACAAGGGCTGCCGTAGAGGCTGCTGCTTGACTCCCACTGGGGTCGACGATCTTGTTGCCCTTGTTACTGCGGCGAGAAGAAGACGCCGAGGGAGGTGAGGATGAGAACCAGCGAGCGAAGAGTGTCGTGTTGCCTTCGGCGAACACAAGAGACCACGGAAGGATCCCTTCCTTGGCGATCTCCTGCTTGACGCGAGACGCGGTGAAGGTCTGGGCCAGGATGTTACCAAACACGAAGAAGGCGAGCAGGGCTGAGCCGCCACGGAGGACGCCCGTGTTTGTGACATCGGCCCCCGGCGCGGCGCCATCAAGACGCGCAAAGAAGGCGGTGGCCATGTTGGCCGGGAGGGCGTCGTTGGCAATGATCCAGGCACCATTGGGGCCGGGACGCCCTTCATATGGGGTCATGCAGAGGAAGCTTACGTTGACCAGCGGGTAGACGACCAAGACCGTCAGCATGGCCGAGATGGTGCTCTTGGCAAAGGTCTGGTGGGGGCGGGCAACCTCTGCCAGGACGTAGAACGGCTGCTCAAACCCGGTGTAGGGGTACATGGCGTAGAAGATGGCCAGGACGATGTCGCCAAAGTGACCGGCCTGGCCCTGGTTCTCCATGCTGATCTTGCGACAGCTCCCGCCGTTGTTTCGCGTGCCCCAGACAATGCCCAGCACGGTCATGATGACGAGCACGGAGATCTTGCCCATGGCCATCAGGTTGTTGAGGCCGATGGAGAGCCGTCGGGTGGCCACGTTCAGCAGAGCCGCGGCCGTGAGAACGAAGACCGCCCAAGCCACCACGTGGCCCTTGTTCATGCACCTGTCCGGATTGTCACAGGTCGGGTCGATGACCGTCATCATGAAGACCCCGAACTGAAGCGCGTTGCCGGCGAGGTTGCCGAACACGATGAAGGAGATGCCGAAGACGCATGTCATCATCAAGCGGGGGCGTTTGAAGATGTATTCCAGCTGTTTTGAGTGGGGACAAGGGGGGAAAATGTTAGTCAAATGCTCGAAAGAATCTGGCAGAGAGTGCCATATTAGGGGAAACTCAGAGACTGGTAACTCAAGAGACTGAAAGGTGGGAAGTTCGGAAAAAGGGGGTTCAGGCACCGAGAGGGGATGGAACTGAGAGCAAGCGAGTGTACTGATGTAGTAATTATGTGTACTGATGAAAAAAACAAGAGACAGCCCATGTAGAGACTACTTACATAATTCTTGTCGCCGCCGCTCCTCGGGGCAGACACCCTGATCCAGTCCGAATTCACGTCGTCGGCCAGGATATAGTGGAGGGGGATGGTCAAGCCCAGCTCCAGCCAGGAGAGCATGATGCAGAGCACAATGACTCCAGCAAAGAACCAGATGATCAGAGCGCCGCCAGAGCTTCCCGCGCCGTACAAGATATTGACCGGCTGCGTGAAGATGCCCGTCGCGATCGTTCTGTTTAAGATCAACGAGTAGACCGTGAAGGGGCTAAGACGCTGGGTCCGAGTGGGCCCAAAGTCCAGTCGCTTTAGTGTTGCCCATCGTTTTCCGGTGATGCATTCATTGTTTCAATGTCAGCCAAACAGTGCGCTTCATTGGTGTCATAGTTGAAGTGGAAAGGAAACTGGAAAGGGCTCGGGGGAAATGGAGTAAGTAGTACCTCTCTTTCGGCATCGAACTCCTGAATCCGCTGCTGTATTTCCCCCCGAGTGAGAGCTCGGTCGTGCACCCCTGTTCCATATTGTCCATATCTGTCTCCAGCTCCTTGTTCGACGGGCGCGGCGGCCAAGATACCCTGATTCCTGTCCCTCCTATCCATGCCGACGCCGACTCGATCGCCGCCGGTGTGGGGGCGTTGGGGTAGAACCTGTGGCTTTGTTGCCTTTGTATCTTGGAAGTCAAATTTGACTTCTGGGGCGGACCCGCAGCCAACACCACGATATATCGGTAATTATTGCGTTCGGTAGATTGTGTCCGTTCGCAGTACTACAGTAGTACCACGTAGTAGGGAAACGGGGATTGGAGAAAGGAGTTGGACAACGGTTGAGGCTCATAGGGAAGAGAAATGTAGGAATAATTAATTAGAGGAACTGATTAATCACCACATACGCACCTCTAGTAGCAGCCTCCGTGAGCCCGATCAAAAGGAACGCGAAAGGGGACAATAACCACAACATGTTGGTATATATCTCACGAAAGGAGACGTTTTGGGCGAACTAGGGCGAACTGGGCGAACTGGGCAAGGTTGAGGGGCTTGGGCGGACTGTTGTGAGCTGCGGCAGCTGCCAAGTCGGGCGCGATATCTTTCTAGCGCGGGGACTGGAGCCCGAACCCGAACGATAGCCTCAATGATTGGCAGGTCTAGTGTCGGAATGATCGGAATGAAATCAATTGACACATAATTGACACTATTGGCAGGCGCTAAAAGCGATCGCCCGTCGTTGGGCGTTCAAATTGACGCATCCTAAGACCAAACTCAGCCTTAGCTGAAAGACGAAAACCAAGGTAGGAACGGATGTCTTTGACCGCCCAGCGCCCGCCCTTATGTGGCGCCGCGCCCACCAGCAGACTGCGGCTAGCCCACGACCCAATATTTGGCCAGTTGCCAGTTGGTGCATGCACAGCAAGTTTGCCACTGTCGACGAGGGAAAATACCACCACCTCTCTTGCTGCCTTGCAGTTAGTTCCCTGCGTCAACGAAAGCAAGTCGACTAGCTAGGGCGAACTTGAGCCGGGTCACATGGGCATTGATGCCTTGGAGATTCGCACACAAACTATTCCCGAGATGGTTAGTTGTGCGAGGAGAAGGCGAGAGGAGAAGGACGAAGGGGGGAATTTGGGGAAAGGGGAGGCAGGTAGGTACCTAGGTAGGTATAGCAAGTGAAGGAAACAGAAGCTAGTGAGGTGCAGGTCTACGGCCTACGGGAGAGCATAATTGGTCAAGCGACCCGAGTCTACTACTGGTTGTTTGCCCAGTTCCTAGTATGTACGAAATCATCCACATAGGCATATCCCCTAGCGTGCTTTTACCCACTGCGCCCATCATACTTGCCCCTAAATATGCCGTTCGGCGGCTAGGCGGCTGACAGTGACAGCACTGGTCTCTCTCTTCTGTTGCGAGCCGACAGGAATCTTATGCCTGAGTGGGCCTGCTCTTTTTTTCCAAACCTGTCGAACCCTACTCAGATTACCTGACTCAGTTTGACTGACAATGGCCGAATCTCTTTATTCCGGAGTTTTCGAGGTCGACGGCGGCCCGATCGAGGAGCATTTCGAGTTGACCCCGCCGTTGATGGCTGGGGTTTCGCGACGGGAGCTTTTTGTGCAGCGACTACCGAACAAGGTGCGTGTGCTCGAGCGCACGACCACGATCACGACCACGATCACGACCACAACACCCACCACCATCACAGGGAGCGGTGCTGGGCATGCTGAGGCTGTGATAGGGAACAACAGCATTGATCTTCAAGACAATCGCAATTACAACAATAGCAACGGCAACGGCAATGGCAACGGCAACAGGAACAATGATGGGGCAAACTCGAGCAATCCCAATGGCAACCATATAGCGACTAGCAGCAGGGAAGTCATCCACTTCTTGCAGCTCGGTCGACGTAGTAGCGGTAGCAATAGCAATAGCAACCGTCGTCAGTCCGGTGCAACAAATGATGCCATGCTCCCCCTCTACGCTCTGGCCACCTCCCCGCGACTCGACTGGAGCGTGGAGCTGATATATGGCGGCGGCACAGAGGCGGTGGAGTACCCACTGCGATCCCGAGACGACGTGTCCCGGCTCCAGGCCTTGGTGACAGGCTGTGAAGTCGTGGCCACCTTCGAGAACGTCGACTGCAAGCTCACCTATAAGAGTGGAGGCCTTCAGCACAGCGAATACGAGGGCCATGGTGAGGTCCAGCTTTGGTGGCCAACAAGAAACAGAAACATACCCAGCAATCGCTCGTCCGCCGCCGCAGTCGTCGCCAGTCCCTCCCCGCCCCCTTCGCTTTCGCCGACTTCGTCAAGTCGAGACAGCACTTACGGCACAGAACGGAGCAGCCAGGGTCCATCGACCGCTGACACACGTCGATATTCTACGGCCACGGCCACCACCTCCACGACCGTCGCATGGCAACAGAGTGCTGGGCCCTCTGGAACCTCTCGGACTCTGCAGACTGACCCCATCAGGGGAAGAATGGTCGCCTTGACGGATAACCACGTGCCGCAGCCTCTCCTCGTGCTGCTCCTGAGAGACCAAGACGATGACAGGGGTTACACCATGCTCCGGATGAAGCTGGACTGTGAGTGATCTCCACACCCATCGCCCGAGCCACAGGGCGAACAGGTGTTAATTGGTTAACCCCTGCCCCTTGCCCCGGCCCACTGGACAGAAGACTGACAAGCTATCCACCTACCCATCTATCCTTTCTCCTCTCTCCTCTCTTAGTCGGAAGTGAAGGAAAGCTCGGCTACAACCTCCGCGGCACCGACGAGGTGCATTTCGAATACAAGGAGCCTCCAGGGCCCAAGAAGAAGTCAACATTTTCCAGGCTGACAAGCCCGACGGTTGATCTCCTCTCGAGACCAACCTTCGGGGTGCACAAGCTCTCGGCCGACCGACATGACTTGAAACGATGGAACCTGTGCGATCTCGTGGCGGCGGATAAGTCGGTCGAGTCCCTCAAGAGCACATTCCTCTCGCTGTACTTCAACACGCCAGTTGACCCCTACCGCCCTGACGAGCGGGACCAAAGCCTGTTCGAGCTGGAGCTTCTTCGACTGAAGCAGAGACATATGGAGGAGGAGCTCAGGGTCGAGACGGAGAGGATCCAACGGTCTACTCATCCGGGCCGGCCTGTCTCGTTTGTAAGTTCCACCGAGAACTCTACAAGAAGGGTTGGCGGCAAAAATGTGTTCAGGGCTGGGAGCGCCAGCACGTCTAGTACCAGCCTCAGGGACCCAATGATGGCAACGGCGGCGGGGAATCCAAGGACGATGACTCCGTGGATGTCATCCGCACTGCCTGGTGTGCCCGTGTTTGAACATTCCTTGCAGTCGGAGATTCATCTTGCCTTAGACCCCTCGCGTCGGAGTCAATATCAGAGCCAAAATCAAAGTCAGAACCAGAGCCAGGAGCTTCCAGAAGGCCCACCGGCGGAGCTAGCGAGCCCGACAAGGCCGTCTTCGATACACCAACGAAGCCCCCGTCTTATGCCTGTTCCGAGTCAGCAGCGATGGACTCAAGGAAGTGGAGCATACTACCCCGCTGTAACCCAGCAGCGGGACCTTGTGGTCCAGGCCACAGCAGCAGCAGCAGCAGCAACAACAGCACCAGTATACACGACCCAAGAGCCGGGCCATCAGCAGCCGCAGCTCTCTTCCCCCCGCCCATCGGCATTGCAGAATCAGTCAGGAATACGATCTCAGTATCAAGACTGAGAAGTGAGCATGGATGAGAAAGTCTCGCTGAAAAATATACCTACTTACCTAGTTAATGTACCTTTCCCGTCGTCTCATCCTTGTTGTCCTTTTTCTTCTTCTTCTTCTCTTTTGTTTTGCTTTATCGCCTCCGTTTCTTGTTTTTGTATCGCTGTCATATACCCGAAAGTGAGAAAGCAATGAGAGAGTAGGTAAGTAGCTAGGTAAAATTATAAATAGGTAATATACGTTAGCTTAGCCATGGATGGACTTTCTAAGCACTGTGAGAGGGTTAAGGTTTGGAACTTTGAAGTGAGCACGAACAAACCTTTCCCGTCTTGATAATTACCCCGTAATTCCCAATCTATCGATCCGTCGACTGCAAAGTCCCTGGCGGATTCCCCATACCCAATGACCCGGAGGTCAGGAAAATATAAAATTTTCTTGGACGCGGCATGACGTAACTCACAATATGATCGGCTGTCTGGTGCTTGTTAATGTTACAGACGGGAGGATGGGAGGTTGGCAGTCATCCAAGTCCATATTAATGCGGATGCACCACCGTTTATGACCGAATAAGTACTACGGGACTGGTTCCCAGAGGGTTTTCCTTCACCATCGTAGTCCAATGTAGGTCGGGCTGTTATTCTTCTCTTCTTCGTTCTGTCTTCTTTTCGCTTCTTATATATATATATATATTTACTGTTTGGTTGACAAGGGACAATTATACTGCCAATTATAGTGTTCCAAGGGGAAGACTGAGGTCGACAAAGTGTCCCAGGGGCTCTTATTGACGCCATCTTGGGCATTCATCGTCCAGCGGCGAGGCCATAGGACTGCCGCTACCGCCTGCGTCCTCTCAATCACCACTTACTGTCCAGTTGCAAATTCAGCCGAAACCCCAATGGGGCCCTCGGCACGGGCTGGCGCTGCTGCCAGATGGCCAGAGTGCCAGGCGCCCAGGCCGTACGACGCTGCAACGCAACCTTGGAGCAATTCAGCCCCGAAACTCGCAGCTGTCCCACAGCGGACACATGATCGTGACTCGCCTATCCTTGAATGGAGTATCAACGCCGATTCGGAACCGCTCCTTGGCATCGAGACACCAGGGCTTTCCAGTAATGCCAGCTCGATCGAGATAGCAACACATCGTGACATTCAGCGGCCCAAACCCGACCCGAGTGTGCAGGTAATTCCTATGCCTGCCGATTACCCTTTTGTTTTTAAGCACCTCTGACAGCATCATACATACAGCTAATTACAGCAGCGAACACGGGGCTGCTGGCGGCCTCCTGCCCTCCACATTCCCGTCTCTGGTTACTCCAGTAATCACCCCCCACCCCCCCTGCAACTTCCCGAAAAGCGGTATCAACCATGGCTCGGTCGGCCGTGGCATGGAGCCAACAGATGGAAATGTGACCCTACCAAACAACTCTACGGTCTCGGCTCGACTGAATGCAGCCGCCGGGGTCAAAGGGATGACGGATGACGGATGACGGATAACGGATGACGGGAGTAAAGGGGAGAGACTACAATACTAGAAGATGGCGAGAGGGCATGGACTCTGCAAGGTTAAAAACCGGCCTACCAAACCACGACTCCGTTCACTTGATCATAGCGCTCCTGGGATCAACAACGTCATACCTTGATCTGGAGACTTGGACGCCTTGGCTGGCAGTGACAGTGGTGATGTGAGCAACGGTAGATGCGGCCTGACTCTCGGGGTGGATTCTAACCATGAAAAAGCACCGAAACGGGGAGGAGAGGAAGCAGTGGCCCATCTTCTGACTGGCGACTTGCTGTCGCCTTGGGGAGATAGGTTGAGTCCTCAAGATTCCTGGAAAAGGCCCATCTGCAGTGATATAAAGGAAGAGGATTGTCACAGTAATTATGGAACACGGCTGAACTTCTAGGAACCATCAGGACACAGGGCCCCGACCGAGATTTAGTTCACCACGCTGTGTCTCGTCAACATGAAGCTATTCGTCTTGAAGCTGTTGCTCTCAGCATCCATCTTCTTCATTACTCCGGGTCTGTGCGACGTATGTAGCGCTGTCGAAAGCTCCTCGCCTTCGGTCGAGGTGGCCTATCCCCTCTCGGTCCGCTGGAATACTGAGCAGTTGGAGTACTGGTCCACAGGCTGCAGCAAGCTACTACCCAGTTGCATCCTATACCCTGCCTCAGCAAAGGAGGTTTCTTCGATCGTGTCCGTTCTCCGTAATTCGACAGAGACCTTCGCAGTCAAATCCGGCGGCCACAACCCCAACAATTATTTTGCCAGCGTCAATGGCGGCCCCTTGATATCAACCGCAAGGCTGGACCACGTCGAGCTCGATGCCGTCACCGAGACAGTCAGGGTCGGGCCTGGAAATCGGTGGGACGAAGTCGCCAAGAAACTCGACGGCAGTGGGCTCTCGGTAGTAGGCGGTCGACTGGGCAATGTTGGTGTCGGGGGTTACATGTTGGGAGGTATGTGATCCTCCTGAGGATACAATCATATGTATCATGTGACATGGAGCTCTACTAAGCGTCTCAATGCTGCCCCTGACGCGGTGGCAGGAGCCCTCGACAATATGGGCTAACTAATATTGTCCTATTTCCCACTTTCCCATTCCCCATCAATTAGGTGGACTCAGCTTCATGTCGACAGAGCACGGCTGGGCAGCCAATAACATCATCGCTTACGAGCTCGTGCTGCCCAACGCCACTATAGCCACTATCACACGGGCAGCATACCCATCACTATTCAGGGCGCTCCAGGGCGGCGGCAATGCGTTTGGCATCGTGACAACCTACGTCGTGAAGGCACACCGGCAGGAACTTATCTGGGGTGGTAACTTGTTCTTCAATGCGACGCCGGAGGGTAATACGGGCATCCTGAAGGCTGTGCGGGATTTCTCCTTGCACTACCCGGATGACAAGGCGGCCGTCGTGCTTACGGCGGAGCGGACTGCCCTGGGAGTTGCCGACTTCTGGACCATGTTCGTCTACTACAACGGGCCCACCCCGCCCCCGGGAGTGTTTGCCAACTTCACCGCGCTCAAGCCCTACGCAGACACCTGCAAGACACGCAGCATGAGTGATCTTGTCAGCTTCAACAACTGGGCAGTCCTTCGGGGCAGTGTCTACACCATCGGCACTGAGACCACTCCGTTGCCGCCAGCTTCGAGGGCGGACGATGGCCTCGCCCTGCTTGAAGGCTTACATGCGGACTGGCGCGAGACGAGCTCGACGGTCCTACACATCCCGGGGCTGATTGCCAGCACGGCCTACCAGCCGATCCCGCGGTCGATGGCGGCCCTGGCGCGGGTCAAGGGTGGTGACCTGCTGGACCTGGATGACGACGTTGACCTAATCATCATCGAGTACAACTACAGCTTCCTGCTCGAGACCGACAGGCCGTCCGTCGACATTGCCCTGCAGCAGACATATGGTGCCGCCAGGGAGCGGGTGCTCGCACGCACCGCCGACGGGACATTGCCGCCAGCGTACCTGCCGCTATTTGCCAACGATGGATATTGGCGGCAGGACTATTTTGGCCGGCTGAGGCCATCAAGCAGGGAGCTTGCGAGAAGGGCCCGGGATGAGGTTGATCCAGAGGGCTTGTTTGCAGATAGAACTGGTGGATTTAAGATTGGAGGTGATTAGTACTCGTCGGTTTGTTGCTCGATCTGCTCAGGGTGAGTATTCAATCATCGGAAAATTTCTCGGTGCTTTTATCAGGGCACCCGGTAATAATATACAACCATATATATATATCTCGTTTTGTTGTGATTATAGCATCCTTGGAACGTCCCAAAACTATAAAAAAAACAGGAGAATAATTACATCCTAACGCCGGCTCCTTCCTGTCTCTAATACGAGACTAGAGGTGTGTGGTTCGACACCTTTAATCCTCAAGCTGCCTTGCCGCCACGAGATGCGCTGAGCCCCGCCGATTGCGGATGAAATTGCTAACATGAGGTCAAACGGGCAATGAGACATGAACAATTATCTAAGTTGTTAATTATTAGGCGTTGCTTTGTAGCGGGTTGTCTGAAAGCTGCTTTTTCTTCTAGAAATGCCGAGACTCTCCAGCAAAAATTGCCATGAGTCTCGAGAGACGTACGAGGGATGCATGCTGCTAATTATATGACACTGATAAGATATAACAACCGAGGGGCTGTAATTGCGGACCGTAGACTTGGCCTTAGGTACCTACCTAGTTAGGTCCTCAAGCTAGCATCGACAATGGGAGGCAGGATTTCTCTCGCTCCATCTCGGGAAGCCGGCAAGGGGGTCTCTACTGCTGGGCAAAGCTTTGTCTCGACCTAATTACCTCATAACCATGTGTAATCTTGACTGCGGAAGGTATATCAAGGTGAGATTCCCCTCAAGAGCATCTCGACGCTATGCAGGTTCATCATTCGCTTCATTGCTCTGCAAGAGAAAGCTGATTTCACCACCGTTTCATTCACGGCTGGAAACATGTATCTTCCTCCGAGAAGGCACCTCGGCGTGCCGCTCTCGCGACACGCGCGTTTGTTTACGGGCGTCAGGGTCGAACCCTGCATCCTGGCGCGATTGTCGCCATTATCGCCGTTGTCGGGCTCATTGTCGCCTTTCTCCTCATCCCCCGACTGATCCGCAAGGCGCGTCACAGGCGAGCTGTGCGCACCAGATTGCTGACACTAACAACCCAGAACTACAAGTACGGCGGCGGTTGGCACGGGTTTGGCAACCAGAAGAACCAACCATACAACCCGCCACAGCCCCCGCCTCCGTACATGCCAGCCAACAAAGCACGGACCAGCCACTTGCTGCAGACGGGGTTGACACCACCGGTCCTATGGAGATGCTGCCTGCGAATCACAACCACGGCCAACACTTCAGCAACAACCTTAACGAGGGTCGCAGCGCCGACTACTACTCCGTAGTATCCATAGAGGTTACGGGTCTGCCTAAGCAGAAATACAACGCGTCAGGGCGGATCTAGAAGGGCAGCCATGGCTGGGAATAAGGAGTTTAACAAACACACACCTTCAAGGTGTCATGTTGACTGGGAGGAAATCATATGTAACATACCTACTTTATCTGTTTTACTGTCTTATTATTATTTTCGCCAATACTTTGTCTCTCGTGCATCTTGTGTGCCTTTGCGTGCTTGATCAACGTTGCCAGAAGTTTGAATGGCTGGACCAACTGAACTGAACTACTCTGTCATTACCATCTTATATGCTAATCGCCGAAATTTTTCAGTCAGTGAACAGATTCCTAGCGTGTGTGGTTTAAGGGTAAAATCCATCGTTGCCATCGATGGGCTCCCGGTTCGAGTCCGGGCACACGCAACTCCTATTTCCTTTTGCTCAAAGTGCAATCCATTCCAGGATTCGATTATCAATCAACCTCATCTTAAAAAAGATCGCCGCTGTCGTTGGAAGGAAGGTAAGTCATGGGGCTTCGAGGCACTGGGGGCTAGGAGCCAGAGCGGCCCAACATGGCGGGAACGTGTTGCTCGCTGACGGAGGGAATTTTGCGTTATCTAGTAATTACGTAGCACCCACGCTGTACCCAGCCTCAAAACATCAGCCACAGCTCATCGACAAGCCTACAAGTAAAGAACAACACATACTCACAATCACCATCGTAATGGCCCCCGAGTAAACTTTCCGCCTGGATACGTTTAACCCAGCTCGACCTTGAATACTTCCCCAGTCCTAGCAATCTTGCCAGGACTTTGTTCACCTATGGTTGCCCCCAAATATCGAGTCTCTCTCGAGCCGTGTCTCCTTGTTGCTGTGCTACCATTGAGCCTCTCTAACAGCCACCGATTTTCTCTCTCCAACCTCTCACCCGCCAAGAAAGCAGAGAAGCGTGTCCTGAGCCAGCGCGAACGGAACATGCGTCGCTCCTTTGACTCGACAGCCACGACATCGACACTGGGTAAGATGCCCATCATCGACGTCCAGCGCCATCTGACGCTGCCAACTTTCTGCCGCGCGACGTGCAACCGTTAAAATCACCAATCCAAGAGGGGTTTTTTCGTCATCTCGCTACGAGGGAGCGGGGGAGCCCGAGACTATACCATACTATTTGTATTTAGATGTGCCGGAGGAAGAAGCGGATACCCTTTGTTCTTTGCCCAACCATATAATTAGGTAGTCAGCTACAACATAAACCATATACCCTCCCTTGTCAAGGCCTCGCGTCTTCAATTTGCTGCGATATTGCGACACATGTCCGGTTGTTCCCTGTCCATCTGGCCATACTACGAAGCCCCAAAGTTCGGATGCTAGAACTGGCACGGCCAGGGGAATGCTGATTGCCCGGGAGAGGCTGCTTGGGGGAG
Source organism: Pseudohalonectria lignicola (assembly GCA_003049395.1). NCBI lineage: Eukaryota > Fungi > Ascomycota > Sordariomycetes > Magnaporthales > Ophioceraceae > Pseudohalonectria > Pseudohalonectria lignicola. Next base: position 66,417 of record PYSP01000170.1, read on the forward strand.
TTGACCTGCGGAGTGGGGAGTCCAGTGGGGTCTGCTCCATAGCCGCCGTGGCCCTGGGGCATGAAGCCACCGATTGCTGCCACTAGACCGGCCTAGATGCTTTCGATCCCGTGTGATCCGCCCGGAACGTTTTCGGAAGGGAAACAAACAGCATTGATGAAAGCTTTTCGACCAGTTGAAACTGACCCGGAATCTGACCGACCACTGCACGGAATCTGACCGACCACTGCACCATGTGTGTTAATGATGAGGCGGCTACACATCAATCGAATCCAATCCTCGGAGTGCGGGGTCTTGATCGCCCCGACTGGGCGGGACCGAGTGGATAACCCGTCTTCTCTGAGGGCAATGTGGGTAGTCGAAGCGGGGTAGATAGCTACGTACTACTGCTACCTACACAGTAGCCCTGACGCTCCGGTCCAACAACCACCAACAACCATCATTAATGGTATCTTCCAATGGCATCGAGGCATTGGGAGTCGAAAGGGGGCCAAAAGATGGCGAGACCTCCGAATGTTCGCCCGCCTTACCTGGTTTGGAAATATTGGACCACCAGGCACCAACACGACGTGGTCCATGTGAGACGTCCCGGGCGTCGTCAGCTCCCGGCACACTCCAGGCACATTTCTGACTTGTCTGACGACGACATTTCCATGTGGGATGACGGTAATGATGCCACCTCAGGCCCGAATTGCTTGTAATAGTCTGACGGTAGGCGTTTCCATCCCGAACCCTTCAGTGTTGGGACGGGAGGTAGGTACGGATGCGATATGGGAGCGCCTGGTGTTTCAACATATTTTGGTTGACGTCAGCTTACCAACCGACTGCCCGCCCTGTAGCCACCACGAGCCTCTTCCATCGTTTGAATTTCCAGTGGACTGCCAGCGGCTACCTAGTGCTGCACAATGGCCGCTGCACCCACCTAGGTTACTCTTATTCTTACACTCTTACATATCATTTTTCTTCTACCGTTGAGCCCAGCAGGTATTGGGTTCGATTTCTCCATTGAAATCATTGTCAAACTACCGTACTGAACGACTGCATTGCAAGATGAGGATTGCAGTAGCTTCACTTCCACTCCTGGCGGCTGCTGCCGCAGCGTTTGTCCTTCCCGATGCCAAGGTGTTTGCGGAGCTCTCGCTGAAGACGCATGACGAGGGCTCCGGAGACGACGGAGCCGCCAATTGGTGGGACAGCTTCCCGTCAAAGGAGTCTGTCCTCTCTACCGTAGAAGACACCGTCGACTACATCTCGAACAGCATTCAGGATGCCGTCACGACTGGCAAGGAGGGCATCGATCGACTTGAGCACCTTTTCGACGAGGAGCTCGATCTAAATGACGGCGCCGACGACTTCAAGGACGATTCCGAGGACGACTGGGACGACGACCACCCGAAGCACCCACACCACCCACAGCATCCGAAGCATCCGAAGCATGGCCACGGCCCCGGCCCCGGCGCTGGCCACGGCCCGCACAAGACGTCGAATTTGACCATCTACCAACTCATCCAGGCGAGCAACCACACCAAGAAGTTCGCCAAGCTAGTGGACGAGTTCGACAGCGTCGTCGAGCTGCTGAACAGCACAGAGGCCAACTATACCTTGTTCCTGCCGACTGATGCCGCATTCGAGCGCCTCCCGCACCACGGGGGTGACCACAAGAAGCCTCCCAAGGAGTTCATCGAGGCTGCTCTCAAGTACCACATCGGGCTGGGCAAGTACCATGCGCTCAGGATACTTCACACGCACACGCTGCCCACTGCCCTGAACGAGTCTTGGCTCGGCGACTACCCGCAACGTCTTCGGACCCGTGCCGGCCTTGGAGGCGTCAAGGTGAATTTTTATAGCAAGGTCATTGCTGCCAACATTGTGAGCATTTGCTTCTTCTTCCAAACCATATGTTTGTCTTCGGGTCGGGCCGGGGCGGGTCCAGTCCGGTGACGATATGAACCATATAAGATGGGTAAAAGCTGGCCCGTGGTTTCCATTCCATCTTCCCCGCTAACCAGCCTTGATCAATCATCTTCCAGCCTGCGAAGAATGGTTTCATACACGCCGTGAACGCCCCACTCTTCCCTCCTCCTCCGGTCGGCAAGATAATCTCGCTCTTCCCGCAACGCTTCTCAACCCTGCTGCTCGCGTTCGAGAAGACGGACTTCGTCGATTACATCCACGCCGTGCCCATGGCCGGCTCGACCGTCTTCGCCCCGACGAACCAGGCCTTTGCCCGCTTGGGCCCCAAGGCGAATGCGTTCCTCTTCAACACCGAGATCGGCAAGAAGTACCTCAAGGCGATCCTCAAGTATCATATCGTGGCCAACGAGACGCTGTATAGTGACGCATTCTACCAGTCAACGGGCAAGGCCGGCAGCGACGGCAAGAACGAGGATGCCAACAAGTTCGCGGGCGTAGAGCACTACCACGTCGACCTCCCGACCCTACTTGAGAAGAACGTGGCCGTCGACATCACCAAGTGGGGGGGTTGGATCAGCCTCAAAGTCAACGGCTACGTGCCCGTCGCGGTCCAGGATGGCATCGCCAAGAACGGCGTGATCCAGGTAGTCGGCCGGGTGCTGATCCCGCCGCACAAGCACGGGAAAGAGAACCAGGACGCAGAGGTGGATGGCGAGATTGATGTGGACGAATTGAAGGGGCGATTGAGCGGGTACGTGGAGGGTGAGGAAGAGGAAGAGGAGACTGAGCGTGGTGACTTGTAAAGTCAAGGCAATGACATTGATTGCCTTTGGCGAGCACGACGGGGCGCTATGGGTAGGCAAGCAGCAAGCTAGCTCATGTCGAGATGATAGCACGATGATGGGCGGGATTTGCTTTGCAGGGATTGCGGACATGTCCGCCTTGGGTATGGTAGAAGATCAAATTTGGACCCGTAATCTAGGCTGCCAAGGCAATGCATGAACGCAGCGATCCCCTATGCGGCCTCCCACGAGGTTCTGGGTTTCTGGAATAAAATTCAATGGAACACAAAGTCTTCTGATCTGCATCTCCAACCCAACCCCCCACCCCCCCGATTCACGGATTCACCAGTTCTAACATTACGGATTGCACACTGTAAATGCATGCCAGGGAGGCAAGAAATTGGGCGGCCTCGAAATATTATGATAGATACGGGACAGTTAGGTGTCTGACTCCAAGCCAACGTCGCATTGTCGCTCACCGTCCCCCACCATCGACGCCCACTTTATCGAACTCGCGATAAGGCATCCAGGCCATTCGCCAAGAATCAAGATCCCGCAAATTGAGCATCGAGCAGGCGACCATTTGTGCCCGGCAGCTCGATAGTTGCTCTCATTGCTGCGAGACATTATCGTTCAGTTGATTTTCATAGGACCACTTAACTTCACCGATGGACACCAACCACCCAAAGAAATCGGCACGTCTGTACAGAGTACATCAGCTGCCGAATTGTTGAAGGATTCCCACGAACCACCCACCCGCATCCTTTCAAAATTCTGGGCTCAGGTCTGACTCTAGGGCTTTAAGCAACCAAGCTATGATGCCAACCCGCGATGGCACATCGTTTCATGCCGCCATGCATTGCCCCTAATCGTCAGTAGCTGCGCCGCACAGCAGGCCTTATCAAATTTCGACACTATCGCGATATAGTTTGCCAGAAGCGATCGGATTGGCCAAGCTTATTGAAAGAGCCAACCTCGGGACGGATAATCAAGCATCAACGTGTTTGACGTGCCAGGTGCCTGCGTTTTTACTCTATGTGCACTCTTTTCGAGTCAATGCCGCGTTTACACCTATTTTTCGCCCTGCCTGACCCGGCAGGGAGGCCACCACAGTACTCCGTACCAGGAGACACCATTGAACGCTGGGATGATGATACGACGCCCCCTAACATTTAGCCGCACCAAGTTTTCCTATGGTGACACCACGGAACTGTGCCACAGTGCCACAGACGACAGAGACGTGAACATTTACAAGGGGCCTCTTGATTGGTCCCGGCGACGTCCCGTCCAGGTACCGTGCAGTTGCATTCTGACCAGACAATTATCACCCACTTGGGAAAGATCTGGCAGGGGAACAGCACCGTGCTACGGATACTAATTATCTCCTATCTTTGGTTCACAGCCCTCTTCACAGAATAGAAATCGACGTTTCATTATCCACGCAATATACCAGATATTCACCACGGGTTATCGCAACCCAGGAGGCGCCAAGATGAACCTTCGGCACAGGCCAACGGATAGAGGCAAGAGCCCGGTAGTCTCGTAGATAAATACCTAGCAGGTACTCAAGCTTTCCCATGCCAGGCAGTCCCGGCTCCGCCATCCAGTACTCCACTGGTGAATCCCATCTACTCCGTAGCCCACGGCGAGTGAGTCCCACCGAACCGACCGAGACTCTGGTCCTTGATTCTAGTCCACCAAAGACCACTAAAGACCACTAAAGACCACTAGTGTGCCCTATCGCGCCGGCGCCCAGACCATGGCGGATTCCAGCCAGTTCCCCGTTCATCTGGGACTGTGGACCAACTGGTCCAACGGGGCCGTGTTCGGATCCACGCTCACCCTGACGCAGAGGGATGCAAACCTGGCCATCGCCTTCGCCGCCTTCTTCATCAGCTTTGTCGGCTCCCGCTTCTGGCGCATCCTCTGTCTGGTGCTCCATTTCACACTTTCGACGGCCGGCGAACCACAAGATGCGCTCCACCACCAGCGGCAGGCCATCCTGCGCAACACGGCCAGTCCAGAAGCTGGCGCCTTTGACCTCATCATGATGGCCTGGGCCTGGAGGAGGCGGGCGCAGAGGCTGCATCGGCGGACTCTGCCCCTCATCGTGCTCTCGACTGTCATCATGGCCGCCTGGGTTGTGGCCGGCGGCTTCTCGTCTCGTATCTCCTTCTCGGACATGGAGAACGAGGTGCTCATCTCGGGGACCGGGTGCGGCTGGCTGAACCCGTCTAGGGACAGCAACCTTACCCACGTTATGATGAGGCTCTACCCGGACCTCGCAGACCAGTTGTCCGCGGCGGCGACCTATGCCCAACAGTGCTACCGCGGTACATCCAGCCCTTCCTCAGACCCTGCCCAGACGCAAACCAAGAACCCGGGCGTGCTCGACTGTGCGACATTCGTCGAGACTAGGATCCCCAGCACGATCGACAGAAAGGCACCCTGCCCCTTCAAAGGCGACATATGCAAGAGCAAGACGGGCAATCTCGTGGTGGACACTGGCCTTATCGACAGCCACGCGCAATTTGGGCTCAACAGTCGGCCCGAGGACCGCTTCAGCTTTCGGCACAGACTAAGCTGTGCGCCGCTGAAGACGGAGGGATTCTCGTCCATCTTCAACACCTCGCGGGAGCGGTCTCAGACGCGGTACCACTACGGCCCTCTGTCGGGCCAGAGCGGCACCAACGTCACATACGTTTACTCCAACGACAAGTTTGCAGACAAACAGGCCGCCCAGGGCGCACAGGGCTTCTGGACTGCACATCCAGACTACAGCCTCCGCGTGATCACGGCGAACTCGTGGAACGGAAGCGTGCTGCCTCCAATGTCGGATTTCGCCCCAATCCCGGAACTGCTGCCACCGGACGAGCCGATGACGGCGGACATCATGCTCATCTTCCTCTCGGCCAACGACATCCAGTATTCAGCGGCGATCAAGGACCCCTGGTACAGCGCCAACCGGGACCTGGGCCAGGTGGCGTTCTTGAACCCTGTTGCCGAGCTGATGAACCAAACACACGCCATCTACGGAGCCGACGAGGCAGCATCGCCGCTGGGTTGCACTCGCCAGGTGCAGTTCTGCAATGCTGCGGGCGTCTGCGGACCCATGGCAGGCACCTTCGACTACCCTGGAGTGGCAAACTCGTCGGGGCTCTTCCCGACAGAGGCGGCCTTTAAGCGCTTCGACTGGACATACACCGCTGTCTGGGGCCGCACTATTGGGGTTGACTATGTGGCGGGCACGCTGGGCTCCCGCTCGCTACTCTCTCGCAACGGCCTGACCATGGGCACACAAGGGCCTCTTCCGGACGACCAGTGGCAGGAGGACGTCCAGCACTGGCAGAACACAGCGATGGCTGCGCTCCAGAGCCTCTTCCTGCAAGCCGCAGCAGGCCCGATGAGCGAGGGGATGCGCCCATGGTTCGAGGGGCCGACCACTGACCTGGAGCGGGAGATATGCACTTCGCAGAAGATCAAGACGAAGGCATACGCATCCTTCTCCATGTTTGGCATCTACACCATCCTGGTCGTCGGCGTTCTGATCACCGTGACATCATGGGTGCTTGAGCCGATCCTCGGATGTTTGCATCGCCGGACGGGCCACAGAGAGCACCAGCTGTTGGAGTGGGCCGCCACCGGGACGCTGCAGCTGCAACGGATGGCTCACGAGCAGGTGAACAGCGGACGGTGGGAAAAGGGCTCGGCGATGGTGCCAGTCACGTCGCCCGGGGATCTCCTATCTGGTCTGGACCTCTCGCATGCGGGGCACCCACGCCTACAGTTGCAAGGGGGCGAATGGGGGAAATGGGAGAGACGGGAGAAGGGGATGATGCATGGTACAGGCGGGTCTGCTGGCTGTGAAGGCGGGCCGCGTCGTCTAAACACTTATACAGGACACAGAACTGAGAACCTGGAGAGCGCAAAGAACAAGGAATACGATACAAGGACGGCTGCGAATCCGGACGCATGGCGGCGACACCAGTTCGATAAGGAGGAAAAGGTCGAGGCGGAGGTGAAGGATGACGTGAGAGTACTATCAAGGTCTTTTTCCGAGGAGACTTTTGTCTCTTCTCTATCCCCAACTATATCACCACGGGCTGGATGACTATGGCATGGATGATATGCAGCTAGGCAGCAAAATACACCGTTACGGGACACGTACTGGGAGTCGTGTTCAAACAGGAAACATGCTCGCGAAGTTGCCAGAAATTTAATTACAGCAGTGAACAGAATGGGAAAGGGACACGCAACGATCTGTTAGTCCCGTGTGAGTCTCACAAGATGTGATAATTAAGACAGTCTATGGGTGGAATTGCCTTTGGTAAAGGCAAGGAGCCGTCGTTCGAAGGTAAGCTGAGAAGTCCAGCCAGCTGAAAAAAGGACGATTGATTGGTAGACGGAAACGGGACCTTAACAACGCCGTGCTTACCCAGATGTTTTTGTGGCTTACGGTGGCTTGAACTTAGTGCCAAGTTCTTGGCATGTAAATCTGGCATCGTTAGGACGATTAGGTATCACCTACTGGATGGGCTGGACCTGAGACGCCAGCAGTGACGACAGACGACGTAAAGATAAACGCCAGCGGCTTGAAGCTATTAGGAAGCAACCTCTCCATCCATCTAGGTAGGTAGGTAGTTAGTAAAGCACCCATTTTATTTAATCTGTATGATTTCTCGTTACCAGAAGCCCCTCACTTATCATCCTTAGCAACATAACTCTCGTATGTAGCCTGAGAAACACCACGATCTAGGGCTTGGAGTTCTTTAATCCTCCACTTGAAGATCAGGCTCAGACCTCTCTCTTTATTGCTCAACCCCACTCCCACTCTGCAACTGCCCAAATGCAGATCGCTATTGTGCCCGCCTCCCCCCGAACTGGCCAAGCCGCCATCCGGGCTTTGTTAGCCGACCCTAGCACCCCCACCGTCGTAGGAGTCTACCGAGATCCATCCAAGGCCCCGGAGGACCTCTTCTCTTACGCCAACTTCAAAGCTGTAAGGGGGGATGTGGATGATGCCCAAAGCTTGGATTTCACAGGTGCCGACGCAGTCATCAACATCACCCCACCCATCTACGACGAGCGGGATGCCCTGAAGCACGCCAAGCTGGCCTCGGAGAACGTGAAGGCTGCCGCGAGGAAGGCGGACGTCCGACGGCTGGTCCTGGTGTCTAGCGTCGGTGCCCAATACGATCATGGAACAGTCAGTTAACCACTGCGTTGAGAAGCCCCACCAATAGTTTCTTTGCTTCTCCTTGCTTCATCATGCGCTGTGATGGACCATCGATTCACAACTCATCAAGACAGGCACTAACGTCTAAAACTCTCGGTTGCACTATAGGGCGAGATCCTAACCAACCATGCGGCGGAGAAGATCCTTCAAGACTCCTCGCCGGAGGTTATCATTGTGCGATGCGCTTACTTCATGGAGAATTGGGCCTCTGCACTCGAGACCATCACCCTCGATCAGCCCTGCTTCTACTCCACAATCACACCGCTGGACTATAAAGTGCCCATGGTATGAGTACAGTCTCGTTGTTATTATCTAGAGAGATTTCCCTCATTTTGAAGATACATGTAAAGGGAATTGAGCAGAGAGCAGTAACTGACGGTAGGTTTTCATTTTCGTTTAGGTGGCCATCCAAGACATCGGTGAAGCCACAGCCAGGGACGCTCTAGAGGTCGGGTCTCAGCTGCCATCGAGGCCGCACATCTACGAACTTCAGGGACCGCAGTCGTATTCTCCTCTTGATGTGCAACATGCATTTGAGGGAGCGGTTGGAAAGAAAGTTGAGATCAAACCAGTCCCCAAGGAGGCCCTTGAAGAGTTCTTCTCCAACGTGTTCCCCCCATCAGTCGTGCCGCTCTGGGTCGAGATGTCCTCGTGCTTTTTACCCGGGGGCTTGCTAGCTGGAGACATGGAGAGGCTTGCTGGGGCCGCCCTCAGAGGCAAAGTTGACATTTTGGAAGTGGCGCAGAAGCTGTGCGCTACTGCACAGTCTACACCTGCCTGAGGAGTGGGAGTGAGCACTATGAACTGTTCAAGAGTGAGGGGAGAAGCAGAACAACGTTACGTGCTTTGGTGGCGATGGAAAGCCATCCCGAAGATTATACCGGCGAATGTCCATAATTAATTATTCATTATATCGAGTCTTTGATATGCTTGGATCTAGTTGCAATGTTAACAGGCTCAACCACGTGCATTCTAAGGAAGACTTAAGCTTTACGTTTATTTCAGCCACGCCAAAATGTGGCTCACACTGAATCTTCCGACAAAGGAGGTTCAAAGCAGCTCCCACCGACCTCAATACTGCGATGTAATACTTGAATAGCATGGCTTCTCCGATGAATGAATGATGGGAACTCGTCCTCTCAATAGCACCACTATGACTACTCATTACTAATTTACCGCGACGTTCAAGGTCGACTCAGGCACATATGTGCATGTCTGCTAATTATTGAATTTCTAAACAAAGTCTCTTGGCAAAATGCCGCCAAACAAGAATAAGAGGAAGCTGGACCAGAAGCAGAGGCCCAAAGCGGGCAGTTCTGTATCGTTTATCGCAGAAGCCACCTCCACGGAGTCTGGAGACATGCCCATCTTCTTCTTTATGCCTTACGAGGAATACAAGTAGTGTCAGTTCTGCCAATGGTACCCTTCCGTCTTTACGGTTTCTAAACAACAAATATCCACATCATTACCCGTGTTGTCGACCCGGCGGACGCCGCAGACCTAGGTAGCACTATTATTACATTCAACTGCGCGGGACAGTTTATGATGTATCGCAAAGCAGCTCGATTCAGCGATGTGTCCCGCCAGGAGCAAATCCTCCGGGAAGAAAGCCCAAAAGAGCAAAAGAAGCTCAGCCAGGGAACTGTTGGGTTCACAGATGAGAGTTGCGACGAGATCAAGAGCGCAGTTGTCGAGGCGGGGAACATGGCCAAATTTGGACAAAATCCAAAGCTGAAGACGATACTGTTGTCCACGGACGAAAAGTTGCTGGTGGAAGCGGCATCCAAAGACCGCGTATGGGGGGATTGGATTTCTGAAAAACATGCGATGGCACATCGGGAGCATTGAGGAGAAAATCGGTTGGGAAAGGCACTGATGGCGGTGAGGGATCTCCTCCGGAGAGAAGAAGCTTCGAACTGGAATATTCCAGAATATGGACAAACGGCAATGGGCCAACCCATTGGAAGGGGCAGAAAGAAAGGTATACCGCGACTAGCTGCTCTTGAACGTGTTCCATATCATCATCATGCGCTCCACTTGGCCTTTGGTGAACTCCCGAGTACAAGCGTCCTCGGTGTAACCCATATAGTTAAACAGAGGATCAACGCCCGGGTTTCCAGCCTCTGTGCAAGTGTCAAGCTCCGGATCGTCACAGTAAGGTTCCGGCCCGAACATGGCTGGGGTGTCGCTGACCTCGTCCCCAACGCCCTCGCAACCGTTCGTCCCATTCCCGTCAGGTGGCGAATGGGCCTCAAAAACATGCCATAAGCCGAACCAGTGGCCGACCTCATGGATGGCAGTGTGACCCTGGTTGAACAAGGGGTGAGTGCCGCCGGGGATGACAATCGTGTTGACGGCACAGCCTGATGTGCGTATGTAGTCAGGATCAGGCGTGATGCCTCCTGGCGCGACCTTTTGTGGCAAGGGGCAAACTCCCCAGCCGTCGAGCTTGGAGACGATCCAGAGGTTCAGCGCTCTGTAGTCCCCCACGTGATACTGCAGCTTCAGCTGTCGCAGCCGCGCCTCGTCGAAGGTGTTCCCTGGATCCGGCACAACGTGCCACTGAGTCGAGGCTGCCCCGTTGAACTGGAAGTTGATTCCAGTATTGGCGAACCCTGCTTGAAGCACTTGCACCTGCTCATTGACTTTGGATTGCTGGGTGCGTAAATGATTTGTGTAAGAAAGTAAAGCCTTGTTGTTAGAGCCCAGAAATGGACTTGGGGGCTGCGTAGATTAGGTTGTTGCTGGCACATACCGGTATATATCCATCAGCCAGGTTTTGGGAGAAGGCCACAACGTGGACGTGTAAATTCACGCTCAAGCCTGCTGCCAAGATGCTGCTGTAGTTGGTAGAGCTTCGGAATTGCTCGAGGGTCACTTTGCTGCTTCGCAAGTACGAGTCTGGAATGTCCGATGCTGTAGTGCCACAGATCATTTGCAATGAATCCAATGCGCGATGGCGGACTGCATGTCCGAGAGCCGCCGAGGCAACCGAGAGACAAAGGATACCGACGGTCGAAAGCATATTAAGGAGGATGTTGAGAGTTGCGCTTATGGTAATAATTAAAGGACAAGAGTGAATGGCATGGGAGAGCGAAATGCCCGCCATTTTATATAAAAAGGATGGAAGTTATTTGGAACGAAGGAACAAAAGGGCAATTGTCATTCTCGGTCTACCTTCGGGCGGGTTCATGAGTTGTTCGCAAGGGATGTAAGTCTCAGCGGATTCTAATCTGGACTAGGAAGGTCATATGCCTCGCAAACAAGTCGCTCTTGAGCTCGCCAAACTAAGGACTCGGTACCAGAGAGGTGGCACCCCAGGTCTAGCCCGGGGAAGAAAAATTCTGACATTCAGTGGACGCTGAGGAGTTCGGTAACCAATGGTGAAGTTGGTGCCATCGGATGACGTGGGTCCGCGTGGCAGCCACGAGGGAGACTGTTGGAATCGACGGCGCTCCATGATTCCGTGCCGCATAGGTGCTGTTCGCATTTGACAGTGCGATCCTTCCTACGAAGCTGGCTTTTGCAAAAATATAAGCATAAGGCTGACACTGAATGCTCCCTTGGTGCTGTTATGTTGTTGCCTAATCTAGATCGCCTGATCTTGTGGAGCGGCAACCGCTAAGAAACGGTTGATCCGGATGGTCGAAGATGCAGCTGCCAATGAAAGCACTTCCACTGTCCACACTGCAAAGCTGCCCCTGATGATATTGCGGAGAAATGCATCGCACTATGGACAAACCGCTGGGAAACGCCAACACCCTTTACCTACCTGACATTCAATAATTACAACAGGGCAATGGGAACCGAGCAGCTGTACTCGCAGTACGATGCTGGAGTTGTACAAGCTCCGTATCGCCCAACATTTCCATAATCATGTTATTAAATTGCCTCCGTGAGCCAGCACGATTTGTCTCCAGCTCACCCGTCTTCGGCGAACGATTGTGGACGAGTCTCTTTGTCAACTGGATGCTATGGTCCACGACGTCCGCGACGCCTCCGAAGTCCTCGGGACTCGTCCCCCTAATCACCATCGGTGGAGTCGCCAGCCGCAGTCCCGTGAACTTGAGCCCCCTGTCCCCCGGGAGCGCGTTCTGATTCGCAATAATATTGAGGAGGCCCGGAACATGCTCGACCTGGTAGCCGGTGGTCCCAGTGTCCTTAAGGTTGGCCAGCATCATATGTATATCTGTCCCGCCCGAGGGCAGCCGGTACCTGCGCCGCAGCAGGCTCTTGCTTAGGGCCTCGGCAGCTTGCACGAACCGCAGGGCCGCTTGCGGGCGGAAGGTGGGTTGCGTTGAGTTACAGGGCCACTTTATGATGAAGGGCCAGAATGGACGTGAGTGAAGCCCAAATTAAGCGAGAGTGAAGGGCCAGGTTGATGTGGGAACATCTAAGCAGCACTTCCCCCCAGCAAGGACACCAAGCAGGTTGATTCTCTTTTCTTTTTACATCGTTTTCGACGCCTCTATCCACAGGTAGTGGTTTTCAAATTCACAACAGGTTGTTGTCGTCCAGCAGACACATACACTCTTCAATTCTGTACGCAGGCAGCGGGTTTTACACAGTTATGATCAACAAGCATTTGGTTTACCTTTAGTAGTGGGACACTCTTGCACTCCTATTCACATACCCTAGCAGGAGTTACTGTCAAACCGTGGACACGACACTATTGAACACGCGCCTCCTGGTGTAGAGCGAAACTAGCCGTTCTCTACGTGTGTTCTACCCTTGTGCGGACCTTTTCGGTGACCGTAAGCAATTGAGTTGCTAGTTAGCTATTAACTACTTGGCAAGATCAGGCGGATTATCTTAACTCTTTACGTGAGTGATATGCTTACTTGTGAGGGCAGGGTTGTGCCCGTCTTCATGACTGACTTTTTTCGGCTTGATGTGTCGTCATGGCCGAGTCGTCTTCGTTTAACAGTTAGAGACTGGAGAGGATTACCGGTGGAAGTACAAGACGGCGTATCCAATCGAGATGGAGCTGTATCCGATGTTTAAACCCTTCCTCCGGACGGGTTTCGATTTGGGATAAGGTTTTAGAAGGTTTACTGAGGGAGGGACGATTATAATTGATGATGGTAAGGTATGTTCATCTTCTTTTGCCGTTTAAAGGTCTATTTAATTAATTAGTTTCTTATTTTGTTATAAGCTCGACACCCTTCTCCAACCCGAGGTAGAAGTTGACAGCAGAGAGGGCGGGAATAAAGGGAGGTGATACACCAATTAATTGCATGTATTAGACGCAGGTCACGTAGCCCGTTGGGCTAGGGAGTGTGTGAGGCCACTCCTCACGTGACAGCCCCTCCGGGCGGTCTCTTAGATAGCTGGCCCTTGTGGCTGTGCGGCTTCTGCCGCTTCCGTAACAACAATCCAATCGTCCTCTCCGCCTTGCTTGTTGCAGGCCACCTTCAGCCTCCTACACCTTTAGTAACTTGACGACGGCCTCGTGCCCGTTCTAGGCAGCCCACGACAGCGGCGTCTGCCCATGCTTATCCTTCGAGTCGACGTCACGCCAACTTGGTCTGCCCTTTATAAGATGACCCTTAACAGCCCTACCACCTGATACCTCGATGCAATATGTACCAGGCTGGTCCCGTCTGCTGGATAATCTTTGGAATATTAGTTTAATATCCGATAAAGCAAAGCAGCGAGTTGATATCGAGGGGCACGAGCCCATATATCGCCGCCCAAGGCACGGCCGTCCTCGAGGAGGTCTGCCGTCTGGGTTACAACATGCCGAGATTTGAGATGGTGCTTTCCCATATCGACAAGTCCAAGCTGGCTAGGTACCACTAATTTGGCCGTGCTGCAATCCACTCGCTCATTAGCGATTTGCATATAACATTTCGGGAGGAGGAGTTTTCGGCACTGCTTGACGTAGGCACGGATCCGAACCTGTCCACCGAGGACGGGATGCCATCCGTCGTGCTGGCGAATGCAAAGGAATAGCAGGAGTGCGCTATTATAATTACTACACCGCCGCGTCCTCCCTCACGGGCGACCTGACTGAACGCCTTCGGAACCTGAGGAAGCGACAATGGTGGTCCTAAGCGCGCGGCAGGACCCACACAACCAGTCGGTCCCAGCTCCTTAACAAGTGTGTAAGTTTTTACCCTAGTCGCGGACCTCCCTGAAGCTGTCTCGCTTCCATGGGCTGGTGCGTGGAGAGGGTCAACATACTGCCACTGCTGCCTTCTAATGAAGTTAGATGAGAAGATATAATCTGCTCACACACCTAGGTACCTAGCTAGGTACTCAGAGACTTATGCTCACAAAGTGTAGCTACGTTTAGGAGACACCCTGTCATCATCGCCGCGTCAGTTAAGCGTTACTAAGAGGAGTTGTAACTACACGGTGTGCACCATGTCGGCCGTGGCAGGTATCGTCGCCACAAGCGTAAAGATTTAACCGTAGCCCAATTTATTATTGGTATCAGTAAGGTTCAAGGCTACCGTGCGTTCAATGTCGGCGATAAGGTAGACGGCGATAAGCAGGCCGATAGCGCACGCTGGCACCGCGGAACTCTTATAACGAGCATCGCGTCGTCGGCGATCCTTCTGAGCCAGCGGCGGTGTGGTGATAGGGAGTCGGGCGCAACCTTCCACCGATGCCGCTTAATCCATTGCCGAGCAGTCGCGGCGTCATTATACCACAGCCAGAAATGCGTGGCGGAGCAAGCACGTGGTTTCATAAGTCGGAGACTCCGAATATAAGCAATCCGCTATGCTTCTAGCATTCTCGACGTCTCTTCGCTATGCCGGGCCCACGCGTGGTGACGGGTCTCCGACACCAGGGCCGGGACTGCGGCAAAGAAGTGCGAGATTCCGTAAAGCCACAGGTGACCCCTCAGCCATGAGATGATTAAACCCAGCCAAATCATAAGCCGCACGGCTCGGTTACCTGGTGTGGTGACGTATACGATTTTTCCGACCGGCCCGAACACGCTGGCGCGGGTGCAAAGATTACTGTTGAAAAATGGAAGAATTGGATCAAGGGTAGGCTTGCCAAGCTTGCCAAGCCTTACTTACCCCTGACCTCAACAGTGA
>PYSP01000171.1:0-17446 GCA_003049395.1 Pseudohalonectria lignicola
ATATATATATATATATATATATATATATATATTAAGTGAATATCTTACTCTCATTCTGGAGACGATTCGACGCGCATCGTGATCTAACTGCTATCTAGGCCATCTTCCAGCCCTACTGAAGGTGCTTCCGATGAAGCAGCCCTGAATGACGAAGACGGAAACACGGAAAACGAAGTCGCTAACACGACCCCCCCAGCTTTCAAGAATGCCAAGAAGTGAGAGGGTGTTGTCGCGTCACGATGCAAATGGGGTTGAGTCGTAGCTTTCTTCACATCATTGGTCAGATTGCCATCGTCCCACCTGTCACCTGAAATCTGACCGTTGGTGGAATGCACACGGACGGGAGTACGAGGACTTACTAACCGGAGTGGGTATTAGGGTGTCATCATGGTTATCTCTGGCCTTGCCTCACCAAGCGCCCAAAATATTATCCGTAGATGAGAGGAGGCGTTTGGCACCCAGGCGCTGAGTGATCGAGCCTTGTCTGCCACGAACCGTGGCATCGGTAGCTAAACCAAATACGTAGCTTTCCCTCATGGCCAGACCCATGGGTGGGAAAACGAGACATCGCATGATATGTAGCGTTAGCGGCCGCTGGGCGTTTGTCCTCTCCCTTTTCCCGTCAGTGGAGCTGCCGCCGCCCTTCCGCCCACCCTCCCTTTCTCCCCTTCCCACCTGCGTATTTTGGGGCTGGATAAATGATTCCGTTTGCTAACACCCTCACGCCTTGTTCTCGCGGTTTCACGATTTCGTGATGGCTTTGACGCAGGCTCGCCCTCCGAGGAGGTTCCTCGTGCTAGCCATTCAGACCGTCTTTGTCATTACTATCATTAAAGTAATATTCGACTGGCGTCGCACGAGCTCTGGCGCTGCAACTTTCAGGCCACACGGCTTAGGAAATGGAGGCAACTTGGCTACGGGACATGAAGCGTGTAGGTCCCGGGATCACTTGTTCACTTTTGCGATCATCTTCGCCTCAGTTGGGCTCGCTTGGGAATACCTGCGAAGATACTCTGGGGTGCGAAGCCGGAAAAGATTCAGCGTGGTGAACATTATTAACCACAATCCTGATACGTACAGCTGTTGTCCTTTCGGAGGCCAACCTAACGGCATATGTCAAGTCGGTGATGGACCCAACCGCAACCCACATTCCCAGGATGGAGTGCCCGCAGCCGTCACTGAGGCGGTACGAGCACCTAAAAGCGTTCCAGTCGCCACTTGCCACCGCCTCCAAGATCAAGTATTTCTTTGCGCTAGATATCCGCGACGAGGGCATCGAACTCATGCCGCGCTTGCTCGGCTCCATCGTGGAGACGGTCCAGTTCCTCGGCCCCCAGTCCTGCGCCGTCTCCATCGTCGCCGGCGGCGGTACGCCCGACGGCTCATACGACGTGGTCAGGGCAGTCAAAGTCGAAGTCGAGAAGCTCGGCGCGAAGTTCTACCTCAGCCACCCGAACATCGTCAGTGCCGAAGGGGACCGCTTCGCCAACCTCGCCAAGCTGCGCAACCTCGCCCTCGAGCCGCTGACCAACTCCACCGGCGGCGCCGTATTCTCGCCCGAGACGGACGTCATCTTCCTCAACGACGTCGCCGCCTGCATGGAGGACATTCTCGAGCTTGTGCACCAGAAAATCGTCCAGCAGGCCGACATGACTTGCGCCATGGACTGGGCGCACATCCCCGACGCCACATTTTACGACATTTACATCTCACGCACCATAAGCGGGAACACCTTCTTCCACCTCGACAACACGGGCAGCTGGGAGCACAGCAAGGACCTCTTCCACTCGGAGGAGGACGTGACCACTAGGCGCCGCTTTGAGGCCCACCGTCCCTTCCAGGTCTACGCCTGCTGGAACGGTGGCGTCGTCTTCTCGGCCGCCCCCCTGTTCCGCACTGGCGTTCGCGAGGGCATTGAAGAGGCGGACAAGATGACGGCGGACCCGCGCTACAAGGTGGACCCGGTGCGCTTCCGGATCTCGATGGAGGGCGAGTGCTTCATGGGCGAGCCGACGCTCTTCTGCAAGGACCTGTGGTACAGGGGCTTCGGCAGGATAGCCGTCGTGCCGACCGTCAACTTCCAGTACACGGACGCGGACGGCCGCAGGATCAAAAAGGACAAGGGGTACGTGTCGCAGTGGGTCGGCCCGGGCCAGGAGCTGGGCGAGGAGGGCGAGCCGGAGAGGATCGACTGGCAACGCGACCCTCCCGAGAAGATCATCTGCGCGAGGACCTGGCAGACGCAGCACTGGCTGCCCTGGAACGAGTCGCTCGCGCCGCCGCCCCAGACAGGGTAGAAGATGGGGGACGGTTTTATATCCGCGGCGTCCGATACGGTATGGCTCGGATGCCTGCTTGCGTGTTTGGATTGGGTAACGGTGGCGTGCGGCGGCGTCTGGTCTGTCTGGGTACTCTTCGGTGTTGGTCTGTTGGATTTGGCCGCCTCTCGTAGGGTGGCGTACGCCCCAGTTTCAGCTATCTTCCTTCGTTGTCTTCACTACGTTGGACTCGCCTCCTAGTCTCCAGCACCTAATGGAACAGAACAGGCTGAATTACCACATGCAGTACGTCCTTCAATATCTGATCAATGCAGTGGATGGTGTGTGGTTGACCGGCGCAGATCAACGAATTGGCCCGTGAGCATCCACATCATCGAATCATTGTCCCTTGCAGGGACAGGGCCTGTTTTCCATGTTTCCATATTGTCATGATGGAGATTGGTGGGACCAATGGCGGGGTCAGACCTGTTAGCCTGGAAAAATCTCAAACCAACGGCCCACGGCCATCCCGCCCTGATGGATCCCGCCATCCCAGCATCCCTACCGGGTCCACGGTGCCACCAAATTATGCCTGGAAATAATTTCGTGCCGGTGTGCGTGTATCGTGTTCAACCTCACATGCTGCCGTGTTGCTTCGGTTGGCTTTCCCTCTTTCGTCTTTTCCCTTTCCTTGCTAAAGCTCTCAGGCAAAAAGGTATCTGAGAACCCCGTAACTTTATTTAAGTGGTGGCCATTTGGCCTGGTCGGATGTTCCTCGAATGACTTCTCGGTAACTCGTTCATCGCACCGGCCGAGCTGGTCCAAACAGATCTTCAGTTAAACCCCCAGACACCAAATTTGCCCATAATTCACGGCAATGTGCCTAGTCCCAATTGCCCGTGTTTGGTCATATTGCCCTTCCTTGCCTGTTTGCCCAAGCTCACGTGAAGACGCTACGCCCTGCCATGCCGAGACCGCCATCACCAATGACACTGCTTCAAGACATAGAGAGTTGCGGCCCAATTCCTGTACTGTTATTTTAATTCTACCCAGATGAACGACTTCGCACCACAGAAGGGTGAGTCAGACTAGACTTGGAGTCTATTCTTATCCAAGTAGGTGTTCCCACCTGCGCGGCATTTGGGTGTTGGGCCCTCACCGTAGATACTGAAGGTGCCCGACGACTTCTCACAGCCATAATAATGGGCGGATGGACGCTATGGCTGGTTGGGCTCGGATTTGGCGACGTACCTAAGTAGTGGATCACAATGCCTTCACAACGTACGACCTACCCCCATAGAGATCCTCGAATCTTGTTTGGACTTTCAGTTCTCAGTACACAGCCGGAGCAAGGTCGGCGATGAACAGACCTTCCACTTTCCGAGTGCACGTTGTACCCTTCCACTACTAGGAAGACCGTAGTCCAGAAGACAGTCTTGGATCCCTTCCTTCCATGCGACGGGAGAAGTCATAGGACCACCATTACCTTCTACCGGTTGCACATCAGATGTAGCTTCTCTAGTGATGCTCTCAGATGGTAGTAGGGCTATCGCAATGGCTCTGGGGTATCTCTTTTGTTATTGAAAAGTAGAATCTACCTATCTTGTGACTCCTTTCTGTCAGGACCTCATCGTTTGCCAGGCGGCTCTAGAGAAAGGAGGGGGACTAAGAAACAAATGAAAACGTCAAGGGGGAGACCATATAGGACTGATCCGAAAATAATTAGCAGCTGCTCACCTAAGAAGCACTGTTTATCGGCCAGCTGATACGAATGCACATCTCATGTGGAGGGGCAACAGTATCTCTAGAGAAGAGAGAGAGGCAGGGGGTGAATCATCTCATACCTTGGGGCAGCGGAGGTCACACAAGTAAGAGAAGCTTCATATAAAAAGGCGGGCGTCGTATAGTGATCGTATTAGCGCGGTGGACATTGCCGCAGGACATAAAGGAAGGCGTAAACATTGTATTGAGGCGGGAAT
This sequence comes from Pseudohalonectria lignicola, assembly GCA_003049395.1. NCBI lineage: Eukaryota > Fungi > Ascomycota > Sordariomycetes > Magnaporthales > Ophioceraceae > Pseudohalonectria > Pseudohalonectria lignicola. The sequence goes on from PYSP01000171.1 coordinate 4,238, forward strand.
TTTAAGTAAAAGAACAGTGGGCTAAATCTCATACGAAGGGTTCACTTCGATATACAGGTATCCACGTATATAGGTAATGCATATAAACCGCACCGATGAATCCACTTACTCACGAGAACGCCCACTCACTCTTTACATTCGCCGCCTTCTCCTGCCGGTCACTTCGTGGAACCCACCGACCACTGTAACACATGGCTCTCCATTGACCGGAGGAATCTTGCAGCGGTACAAACTGCATACGCTGCAGTGAAGTGGGCTTCCCCGGGTCCCAATACTCCAAAGAGCTACATCGGGGCATTCGCCAAGGCGTAATGTGATCTCCCACAGCCAGCCAAGCGTATGCCCGCACACTACCAAGTACAGCGGTGCTGCGCCGTTCTAGGCATAATTCCTGAAAGGGCGGAAAAGAAGATGCGAGGGCGCGGGGCCGGCGGGGAATGCAAGCTGATCCAGATCCGACTGGCTAAGGTTTGACCTATGACGTTGTTTCTTGACATTCTTCAGCGCTGTTCATTACAGAGGGCGTGTATTGGGCACAAATAGGGAGCGAAAACGTGTCTCACGTTGGTCGTACGGTTTGGTGGTGATGGCTGGCACATTGACCGAGAGGCTCAGCTCGGGCGTTGCAGGAAGGCAAGGAGGTCCACTGGTGAGTGGTTGAAAAAGTAAGGCGGTATGTAAGCTGATGCTTTCCGTCACGAATTTGCCGGGATGTCAGAGCCAAGGGAATTGGCTGGCTGGTGGAAAGACTGGCTGCGGGAGGCCTTGAGCTGATACACAAACACGTACACATCAACGGATGCCAGAAGGATAGTGGCAGGCAGAAGGGACGCTATCGGTGGCGAGAAATCTGCGGGAGGTTCCTAGCACGCGTGCCAACATACCTATTTACCCAAATGTGGACATTTATTCTGGTGTGACGGTTGGGTAGGCAGTGATTCGTGTCCCTTCGTACGGTCTTCCTAAGTTGTTGAGACGGATACGTAGCGGGAGCTTGTTGTTTTGAATGTGCAGCGGATCCGAGCTGTTGGTCAGGCTTTTCCGCCTCCAGTAAGGTTACTCGGGATAGAAAACGGCCACCACCACCACCACCGCCGCCGCCGTCACGACGGCATCGAACACACCATCACAGACTGCGGCTTCGTTGCCGTCTCTTCGATGGACCTAAGGAGAGGGGAAAGGTAACTCGAAACGTGGCATGAAGCTTTACGGTTACAACGTCCAACGACGACGGCAGATGGGTGTTAATTTTATCCCAAGCAAACGAGCGGCAATGGAGGTTAGGTACATTGGTCCCCGCCGCGTTTTCGCCTCAACATATTTTCTTCCTTTTGGGGGTTTGTGCTTTCCCTTGGCTCGTTTCCTTATTTATTTTTTCCCTTGTCGCCAGCCCTGTCCAGGCGGTTAGTACCCCACTGCCCACCCAGTCTATTTTCTGTTTCGGTGGGTACTGACTGACATGTCCATGCCGGGGGATCAGCTTGCCATTATCCCCAATCAATGAGCCTCATTTGGTGGGCTTCTATGCTCCGCCAGCAGCTTCGGTTGGGTAGCAATATCATGAGGTAATCCGGGTTGGGCAGCGGCCGGGCTCGCTAGCACCGCTCCTACCACTGGCTGTCCGACCCTTAAAAACAGGATTCAGGCCTCGGTTTACATGCCATGCTGGCCCATATGACTCAACTCAGTAAACTGAAGCAGGGGCATTTTCTGTGTCCTGCCTCCTTGCTTAATTGTCGTCCTTGGCCGGTCTTTTTGGGACCTTTTAGCTGATGGAAGTAGATGAAATAATTCCTCAACAAACAGGCCGAAAATGAGAAAACGAACCGTTCGTCCATATTTTCCGAATCTTTTAAGGGAAGCCGGCCTGCCGATTCTCAAACTCATATCTTGCACAGATCATCGACCGACAGCAGCAGTAATAACAACAAGATCCACAAGCAGCACAACTCCAACTCGCTCAACGCGCGACTGAACGAACCGCACGATTAGACCTAGCGAAGGAACCAAGCTTTCAATCAGCACATAATTCACATGCAAAAACATTGGGCACCGAGAAGACGCACACATGAGGCCTAGTGTCACCGCTCAGACATCAGCCATGGAGAGGCCGCGGGAGCGGGATCATGATCATGTGTCAGCCTCAGACCGACTTCGATCCCGGCTTTCAGGGGCAGGAGCACCCGGCGGACTGGCTGAGCTCATTGCAGGGCAATCATCTAGACGACGAGGAAGCATGAACAATGCCTCTCAGGTGTCACTCTCTTCCAACACCCCGACAGCAGGTGGAGGCTCCCAAGTCGGATCACCCCGAGTGGCCAAGACTGGATGGAGCCGACGACCAAAGGTCACCTTCCCGTCGTCGCACTCAACCACAACCCTCCATGCCCCGCAGGCGGTAACCTCGGCGACCTCGCTCAAGCCGAGACCCTCGCGCGTCTCCCTTCGGTCGGCAATGAAGCAGTCTACCAGACCGCCCATCCCACCTCCACCGTCTGACACGGCGATCGGCCCATCGCTCGCATCGACGGGGGAGAGTGTCGGGGATGGGCACCACGATGCTATAATCCCGACGCCCACGCCGCGAAGACTGTCATTCAGACCTCCACCGCCTGAGCAGAGGTCACAGCTCCCGCAGCAGCACGCGTCCTCGTCCGGCATCTGGAACGCTCCTTCTCATCCTCCTTCCCACGTTCCTCCACACCCTCCTGCGCACCCTCCTGCACACCATCCCGCACGCCAAGATCATAGAGTTATTGAACAGGAACACGGAAGTCAGCCTCGGACGCGGCGGCTTTCAGTTCGATCTCACATGTCGCCTCCAGACAGGACTAGAGACCTGCACACAAGCTACTATCAGCACCAAGATCCTCATGAGTCGGACTCGGAGTACACCGACTCCAACCTCTCCGACGACACACATGCCACCACGGCCGAATCCAACCTTACTATCAATGAGCCCAAGCGACGGCCCAACCGCAAGGTACTTGCTCCCAATCCGCCAAGAACCATCGCATCCTCCTCTCGTCATACATCCGCGCACCACCACTCAACGTCCCGTACAGCCCTGGATTCGGGCCGGACCACGGACGCTCGGACTGTGTTGAGTCGCACAGCACCAACCTCACGTTCAGCCGCCCCTTCGAACATGACGACTGAGGCGCTAAAGTCGCCCTCAGAAGGTCGTCGGAGTCTGCATATTGAGGTTCTTGCCCCACCCGCTCCGAAGGAGTCCGAAGAATCCATCCGCCAGCGTGAAGAAGAGACCCGCAAGCGTCAGCGCATTGAAGCCGAGCTACGCGACAAGATTGCCCACCTGGAGCAACAACTGAAGTGGGAGGCCGAGGCGCGGGAGCAGGACCGGCTCGCGCTGGCCGTTCCCAAGGAGAGGCTTGACGGCGCACTAGAGCGGCTCTCGGTGCTCAACGCCGAGCGCGAGAAGGAGCGCGAGAAGACCGGCGCCAAACTTGGCAGGGTCGGTGCGCAGCTGGAGAAAGTTGGCAGCCAGCTAGAGCAGGCCGAGCGAGACCGGGACCTGGAGAGGGGCAGAGGCGAGGAGCTGCAGGTGCAGTATGAGAAGCAGGTCAAGGCGCTATCCGAAGCGAGGGAGACGCTTGCTCAGCAGAGCAAGGCGCTCGAGGAGCGTTGCCTCTCCCTCACCTGCACTGAGATGGAGCGCGACAGCCTGCAGGGCGTCAAGACCGAGCTCGAGGCCAAGTGTGCTCAGTTGGAGCAGGAGATTGGCGACGTGCGGGCTGCTCGCTCCCAGTCCGAGATCGTCACCATCGAGAAGCTGGCCGCCTCTGAGATGGTACGCGAGGTGCTCCAGCTCAAAGTTGACGGCATGGTGGCTGAGATTGCCACCAAGAACATGGCGATTGAGGATCTCACAAAGGAGAGGGACAGCCTCAAGGAGGAGACTGAGAAGTCGGCTGTTCTGATCACCACCCTGACTGATGAGAAGAAGGCAGTGGAGGAGGAGAAGCAGAAGGCCGAGGAAAAGGTCACGAGTCTCGAGGAGGAAATCACTAAGCTCAAGGCTAACATTGAGGGCCTGGCAGGAGAGAAGTCTGCCATGGAGACTAAGGTTACCAGCCTGGAGGAGGAGGCTACTGCTCTGAAGGCGAAGACAGAAGAGCTCGAGAAGGCTAGCGGAGAGAAAGACACCCAAATCGTGGACCTTACGAAGGAGACGGATGAGCTCAAGGAGGAGATCTCATCTGTCAACACCGCTAAAGAAGAAAAGGAGAAGGAGCTGGAGGAGGCAAACGGGCAACTAGCCAGCGCAAAGGAGGAGGCAGAGAAAGAGGCATCAGAGCTGAAGGAGAAGCTCGCTGCGGCTGAGTCTGAGATGGCAAAAATTCAAGAAGAGCTCAAGGAGCTCCAAGCTAAGACTCCGGAGGACTACACTGTGGCCATTGCGGCTGCTGCAGCCCTCGGGAAGGAGAAAGATGAGCTCACCCAGAAGGTTGCTGACCTTCAGGCCGAAGCCGACAAGGTGGCCGCTCTCGCCACCGAAAAGGCCAACCTCGAAGCCACTAAGACCGACCTCGAGGGCGAGAAAGCGACACTGGAAGCCGCCAACGCCGCACTCGCCACCGAGAAGTCGACCCTCCAGTCCGAGGCGAACCAAGTGCCCCTCCTCCGCGGCGAGGCCGCCGCCTTGACTGCCCAGCTGTCAGCGGCCAGCCAGGCGGCAGCGGAGGCGCGGACGGCCCAGCAGAACGCCGCCGCAGAGGCGGCGCGGCTGCAGATGCACGTCAACCAGTTGCGCGTTAAGCTGGCCGCAGAGTCTAAGTCGACGCGGAAGAGGAGGAGCGAGAGCGTGAGCGGGGCCAGCATGAAGTCGACGAAGAAGCCCGAGGACGGCTTTTTCTTTGTGAGGACCACGCAGGACAGGGGCAGAATGTGAGTAGCAACTTTTCTACACCCTTTCAGACACATGTCATACTTGAAATATACTGACTCTCCTCTAGGCAGGTTATGAAGAAGAGTGACCTGCGAACATCCCGGAGCTCATCCCGGACCGGCGATTAAAGGGCGAATTAAGCGACGAACACCTCAGTGATGACTACATGAACGACTACACTTCTCCTTTGTTTTTTGGTTTTTTTTGGTTTTTTGTTGTTGTTTTGCATTATGATTATTACAGGCTGAATTAGATGTGGAAAGAGGCCTTACGGCCGCCCTTTTTGACGAGAAGATAGAATGTTTAGAATCATGTATTTCCTTTGTATGGTAATGTCATTTTGCGCATGGGATCGGACGGGATCTGGATATAAATGGTGGTCACCCATTAGAAGGCATGTATTTCTCGTGGGAAACCGAGTTATGTACAGAAAAAACTATTTAGGCTTTTTATGTTTTCCTCTTTGAATATCTGCCATTTTTTTGACCAGGACTGAAAACGAACCGAACAACCCTAGAATGAGCGGTGTCTTTGCTCCCCCAATCATCTACCTACGCTTCCACTTCGACCAAAACACGTCTTCAACTTGTAAGAAACACACCAATGTCACATACTAGATTCAAGGAACAAAAGAGGACTACTTCGAGTGCGAGGCAAATGCCCATCGCCCTCGCGAGATTGCATATTCAAGATAAGTCTACCGTTGGAAGGGCTAATTACAGTGCTATGAAGAACATGCTGTAATGATAGAAGTTCTCAGAGCAACGCGTTCCTACCACTCCAGACCTGTATAGCCCCAGATTCACACCCCGTCAAGAAATTGAGATATTGACACACGTAGACGTAAATAGGACAACCATCTACGAGCTGTTGGATGGTGGCGTATCCTTGAGTGCAACGATAATACCCGCATCACTAGCCGTCCCGTTCCACATCAGGTTCCAGAGGCCATCCGTGCTAGTCGGCAGGAGGTCAAACAAGGTCAGGTAGGTGCCCGTGATGTCAACGAGGACGGCGACATGGCCGTAGAACCGGAAGCCGGACCAGACGTAGTTGTCCGGGGCGCTCGAGTTGGTCGAGTTGTTGCCGTCCATGAACTCGATGTTCGTCGAGTTGGCATTGGGGCCCGGCACGCCAAAGACCAGGTCTGAGGTGTTGCTAGTGGAGGCAAGCCAGGTTGTCCCAGATACGGTGACTGCAGATGGGTTAGCGAGATTATATCCACGAGGTTTGTGCTCCCTATGTGATATATGAGAAACATAGCTGGATTTGCTTCTTCTAAAGGCTTGGACTTACATGTGACAACCTCAGGAGAAACAGAGCTGTCGTTCAATCTGTCGAAGTCCACAACATAAGGAAGACCTGCAAACACCGCCCGACATTGCGTTAGTAAACCCGACTTTTGAGCTGCGCAGCCACAATTGTTGGTGCATTTTCGGGGGCATGGGGCCAAGCCCTTACCATCGAGTTGGCAGATACTGAGCCCGCCAATGCCTTCCCCGTAGGCATAGAGGTTGAAGGTGTCTCCGTCCGCTCGCTTGGACAACGAGGCTCCAGAGGCAACAGAGAGCAGCGACAGGGCGCCGGCGACAACAGATAGTGACTTGAACATGTTGGTTGAAACGAACGTGGAAGCCTTGGGCGTCAGAAAGATATTTAGAACGAGTGTGGTCAAACCGAACTGCGGAGTCAGGCACTAGATTGGAAAGCGGATCGGTGGTGGAGGGGGAAACATCATGGAATATGACGGGGGTTCAAAGAGAGCTTTATATATCCCACTGCGCCGGCTGACTCGATGTTTCTTCAAAATGGATCGATCGTTGGCATGCCGCAAAGCCGCAAAGCCGCGATGTCGCCTCAAGGCTCATAGTCAAGGAGGTTGATGGCCAAGATGGGTCGAGCTTACGAATCCACCCCTGCCGACGAGCCACGAGAGCCCTGTCGCTTCCGGGTTCTCCTGAGCTCCACACGAGAGCCACATGAAGTCGGCCCTCGTGGCCTCGTTGACGCTTCCAGGAGTTTCAGGACCACCCCTGCCGGCAGTTCGCGAAAGTCTACTGCACAGTACGCAGTAGGAACTTTTTGGTCTGATATTCTTCGAGGAAGCACCTCTCATTGGCCAAATTCGTTAGCCCCGAGAAGCTTAGCAGAATGGGTAACTTAAACTCTGTGCAATAAGAACTAGGAAGTTGCTTCTTCGCCTATTGCCCACATCCCGACCCAGGACAAAAATAGGCCAAGATGTGAGGTGTACGTCCCAATTCGGACGTCCGCTAGCTTGTGATTCGCTGATTCATTGGCAGCAGTCGAGAGAAGGGGTTGAAACAGGCACGCTGCGGGAACGTGTGCATTCCCTTGGTCGAGGGAACTCCAGATGACGATTTCGGGAAGCCCAACTTTCACCCGTAACGGTTCGTCCCCACTCCCCAGAAGGGAACTCCCCCGATACGACTCATCTCAAAGAGCGAAAACGGAGATGTCCGTCTGAGCTCAGGCACTCCCATGCTGCTTCAGTTGGGTACCCGCATCATCCTGGACAAATTCGTCAAACAATGACAAACGCTTCGGCTGTGCTTCATGCGCACAGGGTTGGCGGCAAAGAGAATATGGGAGCGGTTTGGGGGTTGAAGGCACTTGAATATCCAGCCCCTTTGACTCCATGAAAAAAAGGAAAGTGTTCGCAACGGCACAACGGCACATGCCGTCCAACCGCAATATCCTGAGCTAGGTTTGCCCTGGCCAGTTGGGAAGTGCCAGGCTCCAGCTGGCTCCCCCGAGGACGAGGAATAAGAGCAGACCTTAGCAACTGCGCAAAGACAACCTTAACGGTATGGATGACTGGAAGATAGGGGCCCCCGGATTACACGTAAGGCATTTTCCGTTGATGCGTTGCCTCCTCTGGCAACTCCTGGTCTCGTATTGATCTCGTGCGCCATCTCGAGGCGTCAAGGAGATCGATATGCCTCGCAATTCGTGAAACGGCAAACGCGGAGCCGACCCATGACGATAGCAACGACGACGCTGACGCTGCCCATGGCCCCCCTGCTCACCATGACCACAGAAGAAGAAGAATGTCCGTGTCCATTCGACCATCGTTCGTCCTCCCCGGGCAGGAAGCATACGCGTGAGCCCCTGGCTACGTCCGGGGGGCTTCCAGATAGGGGGATCTGAGGGACACTCTGGAGCGAGTTATAAACGCTCGTTTGCCCGCCTATCTCAATCTCATGTCTTCCCTCCAGGCCACGCACTCTCAGACGCGCCACAGCCTCCCACATTCTTTTTCCCATCCCCTCATCTCATCACCCAGCAGGGGTCTTAGACATTCGCTTTCATATAACCAGCAAGATGCGTTCTTCAATCATTCTTGCAACTTCGCTCGCTAGCACTCTTACGGGTGCTTTCCCCTTTGACCCCAAGGAGTCTCACCTGAGCCCACTACATCCTCGCGATGCATGCTCTGGCAACACAGCATCAACCCGCACTGAGTGGTGTGATTACGACATCAACACCGACTGGTGGACTGAGGTGCCCACCACAGGGGTGACCCGGGAGTACTGGCTGGAGTTGACCGACGTGACGGTCGCCCCAGACGGTGTCTCCCGCGTTGCCCAGGCCATCAACGGCAGCATTCCCGGCCCCACACTCATCGCCGACTGGGGAGACGAGGTCATTGTCCATGTGACCAACTCGCTCACGACGAGCACCAACGGGACTAGCATCCACTTCCACGGCATCCGCCAGAACTACACCAACCAGAACGACGGCGTTGTGAGCATCACCCAGTGCCCCACAGCCCCGGGCGACTCTATCACCTACCAGTGGCGTGCTACCCAGTACGGGTCGACATGGTACCACTCGCACTTTGCCCTGCAAGCCTGGGAGGGTGTCTTTGGCGGCATTGTGATCAACGGCCCCGCCAGCGCCAACTACGACGAGGATCTGGGCCACATCTTCCTTAACGACTGGAGTCACGAGACTGTGGACGAGCTCTTCGAGCAGGCCGAGACGTCAGGCCCACCAACGCTTGAGAACGGCCTTATCAACGGCACCAACGTCTATGGGGACGACGGCGACAGCAGCCAGACTGGCACGCGCTTCAACGTCAGCTTCACCCCGGGCACCTCGTACCGCATGCGGCTCGTCAACGCCGCCATCGATAGCCACTTCAAGTTCAGCATCGACAACCACACCATGACCGTCATCGCGGCCGACCTGGTCCCCATCAACCCTTACGAGACGACCGTGCTTGACATCGCCATGGGGCAGCGCTACGATATCATCATCACTGCTGACCAGGCTTCTGTGGCCGACAACTTCTGGATGCGTGCCATCCCCCAGAGCGCCTGCTCCGATAACGACAGCGCCGACAACATCAAGGGCATCGTGTACTACGGTGACAGCCCCGACACCCCGACCACGACGGCGTACACTTACACCGACAGCTGCGCCGACGAGGACGTCAGCAACCTGGTGCCCGTCGTGTCCAAGACCGTCGACTCCGCCGTCTACGAGGACATTGAGACCGCCACTGTGGGCAGGAACAGCAACAGCGTCTTCAGATGTAAGTCTAACCCTGCCGATGCTGTGTCCCCTTGGCCCTTGCCCCTGGAATTGGATGAGGTAAGGGTCATGATGATGATGTCAGTAATCAGGGGCTTGGGGCTAACCAATGATAAACCCACAACCAAACAGGGTACCTCAACTCCACAACCATGGAGGTCGAGTGGGCAGACCCGACTCTCAACCAGGTCTACAACAACGAGGCCAGCTTCGAGACCAACGACGCGGTCATCGAGCTCAGCTCAGCCGACCAGTGGGCCTACCTGATCGTGCAGACGACCATGGCGGTCCCGCACCCGATCCACCTGCACGGCTTCGACTTCTTCGTCCTAGCCCAGGGCACGGGCTCCTACTCCTCCTCCGTGACCCTCAACCTGGACAACCCGCCCCGGCGCGACACGGCCATGCTCCCCGGAGGGGGCTACCTCGTCATGGCCTTCGAGACCGACAACCCGGGCGCCTGGCTCTGCCACTGCCACATCGGTTGGCACACGAGCGAGGGGTTCGCCCTGCAGTTCCTGGTCCGCAGGGAAGAGATCCTCTCCCAGGGCTTGATCGACTACGACAGCCTCAACAGCACGTGCTCCGCCTGGTCGACATACGCGGATGAGTACAGCGTTACGCTTGCGGACTCGGGTGTGTAGTGGGACGGCGGGTTCGAGATTCCTTTGTTTGTTGTCTGCTCGGCGGCTTCTGGGGGTTTGTAGTGAAGTTGGTAGCCTTCTTTTGTCTGTCTGTCTGTCGCTTGTCGGGAGGGGTTTTGGAGTTTCCTCTTGTCCATCTTGATATGTAAGCCGTCTTGGGAGTTGTCCAAGGAGTCATCTCTTTGCCAGCGTGTTGTTGTTGTTTGTACCTGGCCACAGAAAAATCCTGTTCGTCACCTCCTGAAAGGAACCAGGGTGATAATTACCCACCTGCCGTGTCTTGCAGTGAACTTCTGGTAGTGCGAGTCTGGAGGACAATAAACGCCCAGCAGATGGAAGAGATGAGCATCCGGATTCTATATGGACATCGCAGGCCGCCCGTTACTGTGGCTGTTGGTAAGTAAACTCTGGTTTCGCTAAATCCTTCTGGCCGAACATTACCTCTCCTTGAATGGGAGGTCATTAACTGCTCACTCAAGGCGCAGGCATTTGAGACTAGCAAGCGTTGAGGCTGCCTGGCTGGATATGGTGGTTGCCTTCTAGCGCCTTAGGTTGGATAATTGGATTCTAAGGCAGCCATAAGTGGTCCGCCAGCAGTGACGACCTAACTCTATGTTCTCCGTACCGCCGTATGACCCCGCCCTGTCGCATCCGTCGCAATTGAATGTTCTAATCCTCTACAGTAGCTGCATTATTCGAATCCCTTCAGTTTGTCGCATTCATTGAATCGCCCTGTTAGCCAAACAATTCTCCCGAAGAACTGGATAAAATGCGGGCGCTTGCAGACGGCAGCCGTTTGACGCGCCCCAATATGTCAACTTCAATTTATGTCCACTCGTAGCAAGCGCGTCGAGACAAGAGGTGGAACATTTGGAAGCAACTCAGGAACCGTCGAGACCGATCAAATTTCTGCTGGACGGAATGCGACCTCGACGAGAACGACGAACCACGACGAGTCCCAGGCACGTTCCAGTGGTCGTAAGTTTTGCGCGTGGATCCTAACTCTCTGATCCTCACGCAATTATATTTAACACCCTTAGCAGACAACGTCAACTTGAACATCAATCTCGGGAACTCGCATAGCGGTTCATCTCATGACAAACCTCGCAACAGCCAGACATCATCCAAACCCTCGCGCCCAAGCATCTCGATACCAATAAGGGACAACGACGGGGAGCAAGCAAGAATTAATTCAGCATTAGAGGTGATTGAACACCTCAGGCAGCAACTCGACCAAAAAAACAGCATCATCAGGGACCTGCAGATAAAGCTCGACAACATCGCATCGACCGCCATCGAAGATATCCAAAGGGAGCGTGATGAGTCCACCAAGCAGAGCAAGAGAGACAAGGAGATTCACAGCAAGTATGCCAGTATAAAGCAAGACATCTTAACCCGTAACAGCGAAGAGGTGGCCCAGCTGGAGAAGGAAAACTTTGAATTGGGCGAGGAGAACAGGAAGCTCAGGGAGCAAGTGGCCTCATTAACGAAGGAAAATCGCATGATGGAAAGAAAACTTATGACGCTGGAGGAGCGCGAGGATTACCAGTCGGATGCGCGGAGCACGCTGTCCGATGAGCGTAACAAGCTGAGAGAGGAGCGGAAAGAAAAAAAAAAGGAATCACAAACTTGCCTGGGGGAGATGGAGGAGTGCGACAATGAGATTACGAGGGACCGAAAGGCGCTTGAGGATTATCTGACTCAGACGAAGCGCACGAAGCTGGAGAAGCGGATCAAACAAAGCCAGGAATCTAGAGACGAGCTCCAGGAACAACTCGATTCGTTGCAATTGCGGATACAGTGGATAGACAGGCGGACAGAGGAGATCAATCTCGAGCTGGGCGAGCTCGGCGATACCCTTTCCCCAGAGCCGCCACCCGGGCGACCACCGACAGGGACCGACCAGCGGGAGAGCTACATCTACCCCCCGACCCCGGTGCCATCGGCATCCTCGGAGAGCGGCGTCGCCAGCACCTGGGACGAGCCGGAAGGACCTAGTACTGGTCTGCCTAGGCGGGCTCCGCACAGAGATTCGGGATGATCATACTGTCGAAGATAGGACAGGCACGATCATCAACGGTACCTAACCTAGCATCGCCGCCGTTGTACATCCCATCTCCTGGGGTGGTAACAAGGGCCCGAAGTACCCATGCCGAGCCAAGAAGAGGGTTCCACAACGAATTTTGATCTCGATTGAAATCGTCTCAAGGTGCGCAGTAATGTTTCCCGCTCAATTTCTTCCACTAATTGGACAGCGCCCATTGTATTGATTCTGACAAGCCAGGAAGCATGAGCGACGACTGACTGTTCTCATGCCCTCCGAGATTCAGCCCTCCAGTGCACCTGGAGGTCGAGGCGACGAGCTACCTACAACGCTGCGCCCCCCAACGAGACGGGCGACGGCTAGAATGCAAACACCACTCACCCCGCGATTGGAGCGATAAGGGAGGCCTACGCCCTTCAGCCTATATATAACAAAGGATGCTCTCGCAAACCCCCGACGCCTGTGCACAAGACACCCCCCTCTTCCTCCAGGTTTCTGTTCCCGCTCAATTGGTCAGATTCAGAACGCCAATGGCAGATGCAGGATTGTCGGATTGTGAGACCGGAGGGTGTGAAAGCTATATCCCAATCATTGGTAACGGTCCTGCGACTGCAGTCTGCCCTTATGAAGCGGGATCCAGGCTTGACAGTTACCTAAGAATCTCCAAGTGGAAAGCGGGATGATTGGGCATCATTTGTTCTAGGGCGGTACCTAAGTAGCTATTAGGCTGAATTGCACCTTGTCACAGCAAGCAGCTTCACACGGCGGATCATCGCCTTGTCGCACGATACTGGCCAATCAATACTTTTTTTTCCCTCAGACTACGGACAATTTCTAGTCCCGACCAGCCATGAGGGACAAGTCAGCCCTTTGAGTATTCTCCAATGCGCATCATCTGGCCGAAGTCTGCTCTTCTGCTTGGGCGAACTTGGTTGCTACATCTGCAGCGCATGCGTCGACATCAGACAGCTCGCGGTACTACTGGCAGAGGGACAGCTCTGTAGGCTTCATACGACAATGAGGTATTTCCCCCCCCCCCCCCCCCCCCCCCC